>JAVJIF010008599.1:0-106433 GCA_038442645.1 Agave tequilana
TTTTGTTTTAACAAGGAACCCAAACATTTTGCTAATAAAAATGTCCCTTGCAAGCTAACCCTCAAGGACTCAAAAGAAAATGGGTACCAAAATCCCCACCTTGTGTATTTGATGTAGGTGAGGGCTCTCACATGACGTGAAGATTTGGTACCTTGTGTGGTTGCACATGGACTCGATGGACACATATTTGATGCACCGCTATCAAGGAGGTTTGGTGGACAACCACCATGTTTTGGAGAATTAGAGCTTAGTTCTTTGGTTTGGTAACTATCTCTAAACTCTAATTAGTTTACATGCTTTTCATTAATGAGTTCTTTAGCATGTTCATGTTTTGGCTTCATGTGATAAATACTTGTATAAATGTAGTTTTTATCAAAATGTGTATATACGTGTACAAGTAGTGAGCAACAAATTAATTCATATATGTTTGCACTTCATTGTTTATTTGTACTCACTATATGCACATGTATGGACTAGTTTTGATGATTCTCTCATTTACACTTTTTTGTCAAGTTTCATGTTTACTTCATGTCTATGTATTTTGTATTCAAATCTATAATAATATATGTATACCCCTTGAGTCATTGCCTTCATGCAATTTATATTATGGACTCTTTTTATGTTTGGGATATGTATGCATATTGTTAGTTTTGGATAAACCATACATATACCTAGAAGTAATGTTTCAATGAAAAATGATTTTTCATTTTGTTTTGTTTGATAAAATGATATTTTGCTTTGAGCCTTATTGACTATATTCATGAAAATGCTATTTACATGATTATTGACACCCAACTTTATTTGTTTTGTCATGACCTATTTCATGACATATTTTGAGCTTTATCGATTTTGAGTGTCAACTTTTGTGTATTTGGTATGATTCATGAAAACATATGATTTGATTTCATGTTTTTGGAGGATCTTTAACTAGTTTTTCAAAAATTATTTTAACTAGTTATTATTCTTCATTTGGTAGTTATGAGTTATACACTAATTTCACTTCATAATCTCAATTGGTATCATAATTTCATTGGTATCACAATTGATATATTTTTGTATATACTCATATTTTGTTTCCTATATATGTATGTTTCATTTCAACTTATATCAATTTCTATGATATTATCATTTCTCATACATATATATGATTTTCGTGTGCTTGCTTTACAATTGTTTTACATTTTTAAAGCACAAAGTTTATGCTAAGCTTAATTTAAAACTTTATTTTCAATTGGTATCTCAATTGACATTTTAAAGTTTATGCATTATTTTAAATTGGTATCAGTATGTTTCAAATTTATTATAAATTTCAATTGGTATCAAGATGTTTTACTTATTTAAGAAAATTCAAAAATTGTAATGTTTAGTTACAATTGGTATCTTAAAATTTGACTATAATTGTATCTTAAAAAATTTGTTTAATAGAAAATTAAAAATGTTTTGATTTATATTGCCTATATGCAATGGGAGCTTAATATCTCTTCTACATATAGATTCATGTTGAGTGTATCTTATATTGAGGAGCTTAACAACTCTTCTTTATGCGGTACAACGTGTGTAGGGGAGCTTCACATCTCCTCTTATGCATTGCATATTATGTGTTATGTGAGTTAGGGCTTGTCATCCCTTCTTCATGTATGCATATATGTAGGGAAGTTAACTTAGCGTCTTCCTCTTCATGAATGTATATCGCATATATCTTTTTTTATTGATTTGAGTTTACCCCTTTATTGATTCTTTATTTCGGACAAAAAGGGGAGAAGATTTGTTTTGGTTTTGTTTTACTTTAACCCTTTGTTGATGATTGACAAAAGGGGGGAAGTATTTAGTATATATGCATGTTTTCCTTGCTTTATTCATAAAGGGGGAGAAGGATTTATGTTTATGTATATATGTTTTTGTTATGCAAATAGGAGAAAAAGAATTTGTGACTTTTATGCTTGATTGGCATGTTTTATCTCCGTATATTTGCATACATGTTTATGTGCTTCATTGCCATATTTATGTTTATTGAGATGCATGAGTTAAGGGGGAGCTTCCTTGAAGCTTTACTTTAACCCTGCATATATAACTCCATGAGTTTGTCATCATCAAAAAGAGGGAGATTGTTGGCCCAAAGGCCCATCACTCTAGTTTTGATGATGATCACTCATGTAGTTATAATACTAATGATCTTGTGTTTATTTAGTCTCTGATTCATGATCAAGATCTTAGTAGGTGTGTAGCTTCAACAAAGGATTTAAAATCAAGTTTTGGAGCTAGCACGGTTTGATTCAAGAGCTTGTGCATCAAGACCACATCAAGTACTCAAGAGGAGTCTAGCTCTATGGATCAAGTTTGGACCAAGTCAAGAAGATTAGAAGACTTCAAGTGAAGACTTCAAATCAAGGCTTGTGTCTAGGTTTATTTTTTATAAGATTTATTTTTAGATAAAATGTAAAGGATAGAATAGTTGGTGGATTGCTCAAGTTACCATATACACACACACTCTTATTTATATGTGTTTTCACAAAAGAGTTTTTTATTTTGGAAAAATACCGTTTTTGGTTTTTGGTATTCAAAGTTTACATGTCTTTAACCAAAACCATATTTAGTGCTTAATGTCAAAAATATAGATATTTCACCATGTATGTGTGTGGATCATATCCATACACTCTATGCCTTAAAAGTGTTTAAAATATCTTATTTTTGTATTTGGAGAAGTTTTTGGAAAAATCAATTTTGGAAAAATACAGTTTTTGATTTGAGCCGATATTTCCAAGTTAAAAATAGTCCAAATTATTTGTAACATGCCTTGATTTTGTGCAAGCATGTTTGTTTATCAAAATATAATGTTAAAACTATTTTTGTAGATTTTTAGTAATTTTTATGGGATTTAATTGAGCCAAAATGACCAAGTTTTCTTTCCCTAAAATCCCTGACCTGGCTTCAGCGGTCGACCGACTCGGTCGACCGACGTGCACAGACGTGTACGCCAGTCTGGCTGGAGGGCCGGTCGACCGGGACGGTCGACCGGACAGAGAGACTGCTCTCGGTATCCAGGCCTCGGTCGACCGGGACGGTCGACCGCTGCCCCAACGGTCAGAAATCTGACCGTTGGCGGGTCGACCGGGCGGTCGACCGTCAGGCCATCTGATCTGGCTCCCAAGGGCTAATTTTTCTAGCTCTATAAATTGGGCATTTGGGGGCTGTTTTCTATAAGATTTTTTAGTGGGTTTTGAGCTAGTTTTCCTACTTCATTAAAAGAGTTTTCTCCACTAAATTGAGAGATAATACTTCCAATCAAAAGGGGAGTTTATCAAGAGTGTTTTAAAAGTAATTTTCTTGAGTTTTCCTCCATCATTTCTTTCCTTGTTTTCTCACACAACACTTGAGCCATCCATTGCTATATCTACCTATAGGGATTTGTTGTGAGAGGATTTTAGGTGATCAAGAGTTGTGATCACCAAAGTTCATCTTTGTTCTTTGAGGAGGCGGACCAGTGCGTTCGCGGTGTTTCGAGTTCGTGTGTGAACTCTTGTTTGAGGTGCGGCCTCGGCGAGCTAGTGAGCTTGCGGTTGTGTACGGACTAGAGAGTCCAAGGAGTTCAAGTGTGAACTCGCCTTGTAGGTGTTGCGGCACCGAGTGATCCGGTGGGATCGATTTAGTGGAAATCCTTCATAGTGTTGAAGGCGGGATGTAGAGCAAGTGTGCTCGAACCTCGAAACAAATATCCCGTGTTGCGATTGCTCTCTCTCTATCTCTTTGTCTTTATAACTTGCATACGTATCTTGTGCTTATATTTATATGCTTGATATACCTTGTGTGCTCATATTGTTATATGCTTGGGGATTGTCTGCTAACACTAGTATTCAACCAAGAGAGCCAACGCGGCACCTCAACTTTTATTCAGAGGAATCTTGAGGAGTTAGTCCAGAGCCCTTCACGGGGAATTCGGCTACACTCTTGTGCTAAACTTGGTGTTTAGTTTAAGAAGTTTTAATTTACATCATATAAGTTTTAATTCCGCATTTAGTGACCATTAGATTGGCCATTACCTATTCACCCCCTTTAGGTGATTTACAGCCCGAACATGAATAGAGTGTCACCGTTCCCCACAGGGATATACCCAGGGGATTATAGCATACCCGGCAGGCAGGCAGGGGGTAGGTGTAACGCCCCGATCCCGCAGGTACGGGGACGTTATGGCGACGTACATACGCAAGGCGGAAAACCCCACGTACGTACGCTAAGCCTTAATACAGTACATACCCTCCATAGAGACATGAGGGTCCAGCATAAAAGCAGTACAAGAATACCTGCAGAAAGAGGTCAGCGATCATAACAGATATGAAATGGGAACAAAATAGATAACAGAAATAAATCACTAAGATACCTATGCAGAATCCCGATGAGGACTCTCCTATGTGACGCCAAGGCACTCTCGGGTACTACGGTACGCGGATCTCCAAATCTGGGCACGCAAACCCAGGGTCGTCAGAAAGCGACCTAGTGAGTGGTAAAATGAAAGAGGCAGTAATATATACGATAGTAATACAAGCATGATAATAATATATAGTACATGAGGTTGGACTAGTGATACCATATAATAAGGATATATAAACAGTAGAAATAGATAAACAGGAAAGCAGTGCAAGAGATAAACATGTCGTCTACCATCACTACCTAGCCGGTTATCATCGGGTCATGTCTATAGGCGTGTCCAGTTTATCGAATAAATGGTGACGTGATAGAAATGAACATGCAGTGATGTAAATGAACATGCAAAGGTTGGACTAGTGATACCATATAATAAGGATATATAACACAGTAGAAATAGATAAATAGGAAAGCAGTGCAAAGAGATAAACATGTCGTCTACCATCACTACCTAGCCGGTTATCATCGGGTCATGTCTATAGGCGTGTCCAGTTTATCGAATAAATGGTGACGTGATAGAAATGAACATGCAGTGATGTAAATGAACATGCAGGTGGGCATATGCAATATAATCACTATACGGTGTGGTGTATATACAGTAATGATGTCTGCTATACAGAAAGCATAATATATGTAATGCAGAACATGCGTCGTATGCCCTGCAATGCAGAACATGCGTCATATGCCATCACAGACAGTATAACATATGCCCGGTAAAGTAACAAGTATACAGGTAACATGATATCTGATAAAGTAGCATGAACAATAACAAGATAGCATACAGGTACCAGGCATGTCATGTGATTTATACAATAGTAGCAATCAGTACCACCTGGTATTACAATCACTCTCTTCCAGTGTCCCATACCACTGGCAGTTCATACTGGAGCCCGCACTCCAGTCGAACCCATCCGGACATGGCCTACGGGTACCATTATCCAAACAAGAGAGTGATCAAATAACAAGTGTTACCGACATCACTATTGTGTATACTGTTTTATTATGTTAATTAGAAACCCATGGTCGAGGAGTTCTTATCGGTAGGTGTATCCCGTGCATACCCGGGATCACGGCCTTTATCAAACCCCTGGCTGCTGAGACCAGAGCCCTCCGCTAAGAGGGGAATAATAATCAAGTAACAATAGCTCATGGAGCAATTGGTAGGTAGCACTACCATCCCCTGCAGTGGGAGAACAATATGGATCCAGTACATCACCCGATAAGATCTAATCAACCGTCAAGTCTCCCCCATACCCCAGATATCATTATGATCTGATATGTCAAGTATCCAATGTAACAAGAACAAATAACAGTACATGATACGGGTAACATGATAACTGGACCAGAGCTCTGTTGATAGCATAGAACAATATAACGGGAATCGGGAACAATATATCGGGAACAATATAACGGGATCAATAGATGTGGAAGTCCACATATCGCATATCAACAGCTCTCATGTCCAGTAACGGGAATATCCATATCAGTAACAGGAAACAATCATATAACATGAATACGGTAACATGAAACAATCGTACATGTACTATGAACAGGGATCCATCTGACAATAATAAAGAAAGCATACATGCACGTGCAACAGTGATATGCTGAGAATCTATATAATGATGAGCACAATATATGAGATGACGGTAGTCTGTGAAGTGGTGTACATGAGTAACTGATGTGACGTGTCATAGTATCGATGCAACATCTACAAGTAATACCAATGGGCACTGTCTAATATCATATACAGTAAACTACCGTATCAGTGTAAGGATGATAACAATAATATGACATGCGGTACTTATCCTTGTCCTAGTGGAACATAGTTGTGTAGTCATAATGCATAAGTGGTGTCTAGCATGTATGTCTAGTGACCGTGTAGTGTCATAGCGTATCTGTAGATCAGTATGTATATCACGTGACTGTGATACAATACATGTCATAAGAGTGGACAAGCAGATAATGATATAGTGGTCCGATAATTACTTCCTTGTCTTTATTTTATATAAGGACATACCTAACCAGATTCTATGTTATTCCTATTACAGTAACTGTCCGATCATGACCGGTGAGTAATTGATGATTACCGTATTTTATCCAGAATCAGGATATATCAATCAATGTCACTACACATGATAAAAATATAATTTATAAAAGAAAAACACTCACAAACTGGTCATGAGGAGGTAGCTCTCTTTCCCACGATCGCAACGGATCCAGAATCGTCCCAATCGGAGTCTGGATGCTCCCGATATCGCCCGAATATGAAAAGGAAAAAAATGGGGTTAAATATGTAATAAACATATTTCAATGCAAATACTAAAAAGTAGCAGGGGCTTTTATGCAAATTTACCTTTAATGGGTTTCGGAGCGGGTTTGGCTCATAACGGGTGGGTCCAGATCCACAACCCAAATCCAATTAACTTAAGGTTAACAGGTTAATGGGTAACGGGTTTTGGGTTTATAACTTAACCCAAGAATGGGTTAATGGGCTTGGGTTCTAACCCAAACCCACCCACAAAGGGGAACAGAGGAGGAGCAGCAGCAGCTTGTGCTGCTGCTGGGCTATTGCGCGGCCGGCCAGCCTGCCGGCGGCGGTCCCGGCCGCCGGCGGCGGTGCAGGCCCGAAGGGAGAGTGAGGAAAGTAGGAGAGAGAGAGAAATAGAGAGATGTGGAAGAGGGGAAAAAGGGATTTACAGTGAGAAGAAGAAAGAAAAGAAGAAGAAAGAAAGAAAGAAGAAGAAGAAGAAGAAGAGTGGAAAAGAAGAGAAGGGGCGGTGGCTTGGCTGGGGGCGCGGTGGCGGCCGGCCACCGGCCGCGTGGCCGGAGGGGGTGGAGCCCGGTGGCGCGCCGGCCACCGGGGCGCGCGGGCGGCAGGTCTGCCGCCTACAGGGGGGAGAGAGAGAGAGAGAGTGAGAGGGAGAGAGAGATTTTAGAGAGAGAAAATAAATTGAGAGAGAGAGAAGGGGAAGATTTTATAGGAGGGAGAGAGGCGGTTGGGGGATTTACAGAGGCGGTGGAAGAGGAGGCTTGGAGAAGAAGGAAAGAAAAGAAAAGAAAAGAAAAGGGTTTTAATTAATAAAATAATATTATTTAAGTGGCCCAAAATTCGCCTAGTTCCGAACGATACCCAAAATTACAGAAAATAGAGAATATTATCCTAAGACGTAAGCTGAAGACGGTTTGTAGAAATTCAATCCGGTTTGCAAATTAAAAATCCCGGAGTGTCTCGCCGATACCGGCGCCACCGGTTTGGCCGAATTTTCGATAAATTCAGAAAATTCCCCAAAAATATCGAAACGTAAATAATACGATTCTAAGGCATACGGTGAAAGCGAATTCTCAAAATTCTACTCCGTTTGTGAAAGAAAAATCGTAAGGCCGGTTATCGGTATCGGTCGACACCGACTCCGGAGATTTTCCAAAATAATCCAGAAAAATTCCGAAAAATCCTGAAAAATCTAAAATATTAAAAAAAAAAATTTGAAACTGAAATCAACTCAATCGGACTATCACGGAGGTCAAATCAATTTTTGTACGTCATATCGCGTACCGATACGGTACTACGTACACCGGGGATCAGGGGGTTACAGTAGGGGTACTAGTACACCCCTTGAAAGTACCTGGTAGCCTCTAGGTCGAATCCCCGGAATTAGTTGTACAACATACGTATGGCCACCATAAACGCAGAAGCTATATCGATACCCATCAATTTCCCCCGTCCCGTTGTAAGTTGTTTAAATATAACAGAGTGTCAAATAATAAAGTCAACAGGGTATTCACAAAAGTCCAATATCCATGGTTATCCTATTACGGGGGTCAACAGGAGTATAATATCAGGAGTAATGTCAGGAGCCTCCTTATTTCAAGGGTTCAAGTATACAGGAGTTCAGGAGTACCAAATGTCTGGTAATATATAATAATCATGCCATGTTCCCATAAAAGTGATAGTCATGAATATGCCATATAATACAGGTATCAGGGGTGATAGTGTCCGGTCAAGGGTCACGATGTCAAGTCAATATACTTGTACCACATGAAAGCATGACATATACCGGGTTCAGGATCAGGTGTCAAGTATAACATATCAAGTGCCGGTGTAAATACCGAGTGCCGGTGTAAATACCGAGTGCCGGTGTAACACCCCGCTCCCGGAATACGTGCTTAATTACGTATTCAGATTTTTCAGTCGTATTTTTTTGATTTACTTTCTGTATTTGTTTTGTATTATGAGGCACTTACATGATCGTTTTGCCTTGGATCTGGATTCGTGAACTCGGAGTCAGCCCTAATCTGAACCGGGAACCCGATCCTAATGAGTTGCTCGATTTGATCTTTTCGCTATTCCAATTTGACCGATTTCAGTTTTAAACATCATTTTCTAATATTTTAGATTTTCTATGATTTTCTGGAATTTTTCAGAATTAAATTGAAATTCTTCAAAACCGGGGTCGACCGATACCGCTGACCGATTCTCGGATTTTTAATTTACAAATGGAGTTGAATTTTAAGAAACGGATTTCCTGTAATTTCTTAAAATCATATTTTCTATCTAAATACTTTTTCTGAGAATTTTCTGAATTTATCGAAATTCTGCTGGATTTGGTGTCGGCCAGTCTCACTGGTTGATTCCGGGAATTTTAAATTATAATTGGAATCAAATTTCTAAATTCCGCTTTCATATTACTTCTTAGAATTATATTTTCTCTTTTCAGGCTTTTTCTGGGAATTTTCAGATTTTATCAAAATCCGGCCAACACGGTGTAGACCGATATTGACGGTTGACTCCAGAATTTTTATTTTGAAAATGAGACTAAATTTCTGAAAATCGATTTCACTAAAAAATTTTTTATAATATTTATTATTTTTGAGAATTTTGGGGAGCTTTCCAAGCTACTTTATTTTTGGGACTTTTTCGGAGTTTTCGGTGTTTTCCCAGATACCGGAATAGTACCCAGATATTTTTCCACTTTTCTCTCTCCTCGCTAGACGCGAGTTTTACCAACCTAAGATTCTACATTAATACAGAGATCCTCTCCATACTGCATTTAATGCATTTCAGATCAACTCCAATTAAGTCATTATGACTTTTGTCCTTTTGTTAAACGCGGTGTTCGCGTTTTTCCCAAACGCGAGTTTTCATCCTCGCGTCTGGGCAATTGCCAGACGCGAGTCCTTATGCATGGGGACGCAGCCTTTTCAATTTGCAAGAGACACAAGTCTCATTGCATGTAAGAAATCCCAATGGCAACTTGTAATATTTCCAAACTTTTTATATATATATACACCCCCCACTCCTCTCTCTTTCATTTTCTCTTCTTCTTCTTCATTTTGCAGCAACAGAGAAGCCAACAGCAGCCCAAAAGAGCCTTGTCTCCCTCCTTGGCCGGCCACATTCACCACCATCACCTCCAACTCCTCCACCAACTCCACCACCATTCTCCCCTCCATCTCCTCCTCCATTTCCAACAACTATACCACCTCCACACCACCTTCTTCATCCACTTTTCCATCAAGAAACACCAAGAAAACCCATTTCCACCACCACCTTCTCCACCATCTCCACCACCATATACTCCCCCTTGGCCACCACGGATCACACCATCTTTCTCTCCTCGGAATACTCTTTCTAACGAGGTATAGCTTCGCTCTCCGAAGCCTCGTTTTCAAAACTCCATTTCCCCATTTTGAACTATACTTGCACTCTCTAGATTTGTTGGGTTTGGAGCTTTAACCATCATCTCCGGCCGCCGCGGTGACCGCCGGCCATCGCCGGCCATCATCTTCCTTCATTCTTTCCTTTCCTTTTTCCATTCTTTCCTTTGCTTTTCTTTCTTTCCTTCATTCTTTCCTTTCCTTCCTTTTTCTTTTCTTTTTCTAACAATTCCCAACCTGCGTCTCATCTCTCCCTTTCTTGCGTCTCTCTCTTTCTCTGTACCTGCGTCCCATCTCCCCCTTTCCCTGCGTCTCACTCTCCCTCTTTTCCTGTCTCTCACTTTCTTTCTGTTGATTTCTAGACGCGGATTTTACCTCTGCGTCCAAATAGTTATTTAACGCGACCTTCGCTTTCTTATATCAACGCAACGCGGAGTTCATGCCCGCGTCTGCGTTCTCCTCGTGTCCTTGCTAGAACGCGGGTCTCGAACTCCGCGTTTGTGACATCCCTGCAACGCTATTTCCCGCGTCTGCTATTTCTCGCGTCTGCTTTTCCCGCGTCTCCATTCTCTCTCCTCTTGGTTCATTCTCTCTCCTCTCTCTCATTCTCTTTCTCTCTCTTGATTTTCTCCTCTCTCTATCACTTTCCCTTTAAACGCGTTGACGCGTTCATTTCCTGGATTCCGGAGATCGGGGATTTCACTGTATTTTCTAAAGATTTAGGCGAGTGTTCTCGCTTTTCTCATTGGACTTTCCCGCATCGTCGGGTTGACTTGCATAACATTATGTATTTATATCGGTGTTCTCGTTTGGTATTGTGATGTCATACTTGTTATATTAACTGTTGACATACACCTGTCTGTATCGTACTTGACACCTGATATGCTGCAACTTGGCACTTGTTCCTTATTATGACATGACTTATTACCTGTCACCTGCCTGATCACTTGTCATTGGCATGTTGAGACCTTATACCTGTTATGATTACCTCTCTACTCATGATTATCACATTACGGGAATGTAGAACTTGATCACTTGTTATGAACTCCTGTTATGCTTGTTATGTACTCCTGTTATGACCAGTTATGATCCTACTCATTCCCGTAATCCGATAATTATGTTAATAAGCCATAAAGAGGATAACTTGCATGGGGAATGGGAGGAAGTGATGGATGCCGGTATGATGCCTTGCTTATAGTAATGGAATACAAAACTGACGATTCGTGTTAGGGGGATTTCAGGCCCCCAGAAGATGCGTGTTAGGGGGATTTAAGGCCCCCAATGGCTGTGTCCCGGGCGGACGGGAACTACTATAAGTATGAGCTATCAGTTCTTCATCAGCTTCCAATAACCAACCTCGACTTACTTATATATGGATGTATGTGTGTTGAGATGTACACCGGGACATATACCTAGATATATGGGTCGGACGAGTAATAATAATAAAATGCCAAGATAATAACTTGTTATGTTGTCCTACAAACTTGGTTATACCACTTGTTTTCGCCACAATTGTATTATCAGGTTTTACTTCGGATTTCCGATTTTATGATTATTATATTATACCTGTTTATGTCCTGCCTTTCCACTTATATCCTATTCCACAGTCTCCTGTTCTTATCTTATCACATCATGAGTAGTTCCGCTCGATATCATTTGTTTTATATCTACTTGCTTCTGCATGCTTATGCTCACAACACGGTTTTCAATACATATTTATGATTCGGTTTTATCGATACACATGTGCTTATCCTTGCACGCCATCTGGCTTTCGCCTCACCACTCGTCTGGGGAGTTCTGACTCCTCTGGATCCTCATGTCCAGGTCTCGTAGCTTGGACTGAAAGGGACCATCTTGCTGAGGACCAAGCCTACTTCTGTGGAGCAGACAGATCAACTGTAGCTCCAGTCCCATCCTTGCTCCCCCTTGTTGGCTCGCGGCTTCTCCAGTTATCTCGTGAGCGCCCTTTTGTACTGTTCATATATGTACATTCTCTTTGTATTCTCGCATTTGCGCCTATCAGGTGATGTAATATTATTATAATATTTATCACCTCTGGTGATAACTTTGTGATTGTACTCATATGTTGGAATGTATAATGCACCACTTGCTTCCATACTCTGATTCTTGCCTGTACTGATGCTTAGCGTATATACGTGAGGGTATTTCTGACCTACGTATATACGTTGCAGTGACGTCTCCGTACCCGCAGGATCGGGACGTTACAGGGTGGTATCAGAGCCTAGGCTCTCGCATCCTCAGTACGTCCAGACGGCAAATTAATGGTAAAGAAATTTGCAACTGGAATACAAGAGTCCTGATTATACAATCCAACTACAAGTGCAGAGTTATCTATCTCTTCCTTCTGATCCATTTCTTGAATCTTGAGACCTTCAATCTTTTACCTTCCAGCTTCTTCCTGTTATCTCTTCAACCAACTCAAATATGAAAAGACGGGGAACATGTAATGGTGCTGGTACTTCTCAAGATGGATCCAACAGAGACAATGATGGTATGATGAGGATACTTCAAGGAATGATGCAGAGTCAACAACAGCAGACAGAGCTTCTACGTCAAGGACTGTTAGTTGCACCCCGAGAACAGAGGCCAGGCAACGTGTCAGATTTTAGGAGATTACAGCCGGCGATCTTTTCAAGCACAGAGAAGCCCCTGGATGCGGAACAGTGGCTGATAGACACAACAGATCTTTTGAAGGCGGCCCGGGTCCCTAATGAGAACCAAGTGGAAGTGGCCAAAATACAATTGAAAGATGTGGCCCGAACATGGTGGTTGGCGGAAGAAGCAACACTGGAGAAACCCATCACATGGGACCAGTTCTCAAAGGGTTTCTACGAGAGATTCTTCCCTGTAACAGCTCAAAGGGACATGGAAGAACAATTTATCCGCCTGCAGCAGCGCAACCGGTCAGTGGATGAATATGCTGCTGAATTCTTGAGGCTCAGCAGATTTGCTCCCTACATGGTGGCAGACGAAGAAAAACGGGCCAGCAGATTTCAGCAAGGGCTAAAGATGGACGTCCAGATGTATCTTATTCCTCAACAGCTGAAGACATACTCCCAGGTTCTCTCCATTGCCCGTGAAGTAGAACGAGGACCGGAGAAGAAGAATGAGAACCAGGTATAGAACAAGTCAGTGAAGAGACCCTTTCAGTTGATGAATGAAGAAGATACAGCCAGGACAATCAATGGCCCGATAGTCAAGCGACCATTCCAACCTTCACTTCCTCAGATCATATGCAATTTCTACCACAAGCCTGGACATTATAGGAAAGATTGTCGAATGGCCAATGGATTATGCTTAGCATGTGGGACCGGGAGTCATGCAATAAGAGATTGCCCGTTCAGAAGGGTAGGAAATACAGCACCAGTCCGACCAGTACTTCCAGCCCCGCCACTGAGAGGGAACCCAGAACCCGTTGATCGAAGAGCTCCATTTCCGCCCCAGCAATATGATCAGCCACACAGAGGAGTGAGAACTAGAACAGATCATGGTAGAGGTCAATTCTACAACATGGCGGCAGAGGCATCAGACGAAGCAGCAGCAGAATGTGAAGACCAGTATCCAGAGCAGGAACCTTGAGGATGTCTTTGTAACCGCTACCCCTGATCTTTTGTATTTTGAGTTGGTAATCTTTCGTAAATATTTCACTCTATCATTCTCTCATTACCGACCCTGATCTCTCCTGTGTTCATCTTCCCCTTATCGAAATTGCGAGGACGCAATTTTTGTAAGGTGGGTGGATTGTAACACCCCGCTCCCGGAATACGTGCTTAATTACGTATTCAGATTTTTCAGTCATATTTTTTCGATTTACTTTCTGTATTTGTTTTGTATTATGAGGCACTTACATGATCGTTTTGCCTTGGATCTGGATTCGTGAACTCGGAGTCAGCCCTAATCTGAACCGGGAACCCGATCCTAGTGAGTTGCTCGATTTGATCTTTTCGCTATTCCAATTTGACCGATTTCAGTTTAAACATCATTTTCTAATATTTTAGATTTTCTATGATTTTCTGAAATTTTTCAGAATTAAATTGAAATTCTTCAAAACCGGGGTCGACCGATACCGCTGACCGATTCTCAGATTTTTAATTTACAAACGGAGTTGAATTTTAAGAAACAGCTTTCCTGTAATTTCTTAAAATCACATTTTCTATCTAAATACTTTTTCTGAGAATTTTCTGAATTTATCGAAATTCTACTGGATTTGGTGTCGGCCAGTCTCACTGGTTGATTCCGGGATTTTAAATATAATTGAAATCAAATTTCTGAATTCTGCTTTCTTATTACTTCTTAGAATTATATTTTCTCTTTTCAGGCTTTTTCTGGGAATTTTCAGATTTTATCAAAATCCGGCCAACCGGTGTACACCGATATTGACGGTTGACTCCAGGATTTTTATTTTGAAAATGAGACTAAATTTCTGAAAACCGATTTCACTAAAAATCTTTTTATAATATTTATTATTTTTGAGACTTTTTGGGGAGCTTTCCAAGCTACTTTATTTTTGGAACTTTTCGGAGTTTTCGGTGTTTTCCCAGATACCGGAATAGTACCCAGATATTTTTTCACTTTTCTCTCTCCTCGCTAGACGCGAGTTTCACCAACCTAGGATTCTGCATTTAATGCAGAGATCCTCTCCATACTGCATTTAATGCATTTCAGATCAACTCCAATTAAGTCATTATGACTTTTGTCCTTTTGTTAAACGCGGTGTTCGCGTTTTTCCCAAACGCGAGTTTTCATCCTCGCATCTGGGCAATTGCCAGACGCGAGTCCTTGTGCATGGGGACGCAGCCTTTTCAATTTGCAAGAGACACAAGTCTCATTGCATGTAAGAAATCCCAATGGCAACTTGTAATATTTCCAAACTTTTTATATATATATACACCCCCCACTCCTTCTCTTTCTTTCATTTTCTCTTCTTCTTCTTCATTTTGCAGCAACAGAGAAGCCAACAGCAGCCCAAAAGAGCCTTGCCTCCCTCCTTGGCCGGCCACATTCACCACCATCACCTCCAACTCCTCCACCAACTCCACCACTATTCTCCCCTCCATCTCCTCCTCCATTTCCAACAACTATACCACCTCCACACCACCTTCTTCATCCACTTTTCCATCAAGAAACACCAAAGAAACCCATTTCCACCACCACCTTCTCCACCATCTCCACCACCATATACTCCCCCTTGGCCACCACGGATCACGCCATCTTTCTCTCCTCGGAATACTCTTTCTAACGAGGTATAGCTTTGCTCTCCGAAGCCTCGTTTTCAAAACTCCATTTCCCCATTTTGAACTATACTTGCACCCTCTAGATTTGTTTGGTTTGGAGCTTTAACCATCATCTCCGGCCGCCGCCGGTGACCGCCGGCCATCGCCGGCCATCATTCCCCTTCCCTTCCTTCATTCTTTCCTTTCCTTTTTACATTCTTTCCTTTGCTTTTCTTTCTTTCCTTCATTCTTTCCTTTCCTTCCTTTTTCTTTTATTTTTCTAACAATTCCCAAACCTGCGTCCCATCTCTCCCTTTCTTGCGTCTCTCTCTTTCTCTGTACCTGCGTCCCATCTCCCCTTTCCCTGCGTCTCACTCTCCCTCTTTTCCTGTCTCTCTCTTTCTTTCTGTTGATTTCTAGACGCGGATTTTACCTCTGCGTCCAAATAGTTATTTAACGCGACCTTCGCTTTCTTATATCAACGCAACGCGGAGTTCATGCCCGCGTCTGCGTTCTCCTCGTGTCCTTGCTAGAACGCGGGTCTCGAATCCCGCGTTTGTGACATCTCTGCAACGCTATTTCCCGTGTCTGCTATTTCTCGCGTCTGCTTTTCCCGCGTCTCCATTCTCTCTCCTCTTGGTTCATTCTCTCTCCTCTCTCTCATTCTCTTTCTCTCTCTTGATTTTCTCCTCTCTCTATCACTTTCCCTTTAAACGCGTTGACGCGTTCATTTCCTGGATTCCGGAGATCGGGGATTTCACTGTGTTTTCTAAAGATTTAGGCGAGTGTTCTCGCTTTCTCATTGGACTTTCCCGCATCGTCGGGTTGACTTGCATAACATTATGTATTTATATCGGTGTTCTCGTTTGGTATTGTGATGTCATACTTATTATATTAACTGTTGACATACACCTGTCTGTATCGTACTTGACACCTGATATGCTGCAACTTGGCACTTGTTCCTTATTATGACATGACTTATTACCTGTCACCTGCCTGATCACTTGTCATTGGCATGTTGAGACCTTATACCTGTTATGATTACCTCTATACTCATGATTATCACATTACGGGAATGTAGAACTTGATCTCTTGTTATGAACTCCTGTTATGCTTGTTATGTACTCCTGTTATGACCAGTTATGATCCTACTCATTCCCGTAATCCGATAATTATGTTAATAAGCCATAAAGAGGATAACTTGCATGGGGAATGGGAGGAAGTGATGGATGCCGGTATGATGCCTTGCTTATAGTAATGGAATACAAAACTGACGATTCGTGTTAGGGGGATTTCAGGCCCCCAGAAGATGCGTGTTACGGGGATTTAAGGCCCCCAATGGCTGTGTCCCGGGCGGACGGGAACTACTATAAGTATGAGCTATCAGTTCTTCATCAGCTTCCAATAACCAACCTCGACTTACTTATATATGGATGTATGTGTGTTGAGATGTACACCGGGACACATACCTAGATATATGGGTCGGACGAGTAATAATAATAAAATGCCAAGATAATAACTTGTTATGTTGTCCTACAAACTTGGTTATACCACTTGTTTTCGCCACAATTGTATTATCAGGTTTTACTTCGGATTTCCGATTTTATGATTATTATATTATACCTGTTTATGTCCTGCCTTTCCACTTATATCCTATTCCACAGTCTCCTGTTCTTATCTTATCACATCATGAGTAGTTCCGCTCGATATCACTTGTTTTATATCTACTTGCTCCTGCATGCTTATGCTCACAACACGGTTTTCAATACATATTTATGATTCGATTTTATCGATACACATGTGCTTATCCTTGCACGCATCTGGCTTTCGCCTCACCACTCGCCTGGGGAGTTCTGACTCCTCTGGATCCTCATGTCCAGGTCTCGTAGCTTGGACTGAAGGGGACCATCTTGCTGAGGACCAAGCCTACTTCTGTGGAGCAGACAGATCAACTGTAGCTCCAGTCCCATCCTTGCTCCCCCTTGTTGGCTCGCGGCTTCTCCAGTTATCTCGTGAGCGCCCTTTTGTACTGTTCATATATGTACAGTCTCTTTGTATTCTCGCATTTGCGCCTATCAGGTGATGTAATATTATTGTAATATTTATCACCTCTGGTGATAACTTTGTGATTGTACTCATATGTTGGAATGTATAATGTACCACTTGCTTCCGTACTCTGATTCTTGCCTGTACTGATGCTTAGCGTATATACGTGAGGGTATTTCTGACCTACGTATATACGTTGCAGTGACGTCTCCGTACCCGCAGGATCGGGGCGTTACAGCCGGTATTATAAATCATATATCAAGTATAACATGTCAAGTGTCAGTGTCAGATGTCATGTGTTAAGTATAACATGTCAAGTGTCGAGTAAACACCGAGTGCAATATCATATATTATCTCGTATACCAAGGAGTCAGGTATTAAAAATTACAGTAGCAAGTGTTAGGCATGTTACGGTAGTAATACAATGTTCACATATCAATATCATGCAATAAATTAAGGGTAGTTATTTTTAAGTTTAATATAAAGCACTCGCCTGAAACCGGAATGAAATACCAGGTTAAAATTCGAGAAGTCCGTGAACCCGTGCAGCAAGCCACTAGCCCATATGTTATATTAAAATATATAAATATAAATATGTATATATAAATATTAGAGAGGGAATTAGAGAGGAGAGAGAAAGGAGAGAGAGTTTTAGGAAGGAGAGAGAGAATATAGGGTATTTTTAGAAGAGGAAATAGGAATTAAAAGGAAAGGATATGATTGTAATTATGGGGAAGTAATTTGGGGTGAGGTAGAGGGTATTTTAGGGATTGTAGGAAAGTGGGCATTTTAGGAAAAGAAAGGGAAAAGAAAAGAAAGAAAGAAATAAAGAAATAAGAAGAGAAATAAAGAAGAAGAAGAAAGAAGAAAATGGATGGAGAGGGGTGTTCGGTGGCCGACGGCCGGCCACCGCCGGCGGCCCTGGGGCGGCGCCGCCGCCGCCGGAGGTAGGGGATGGCGCAGCTGCCCTAGGAGGGGAGGTTGGTGGTGGAGTTAGAGGAGGAGGAGGTGATGATGGGATAGTGGGAGTGGTGGATTTGATGGAGATGGTGGTGAATTTTGGAGGAGGAAGGGAAGTGATGGTGATGGGTTCGGTTGAAATTGGAAGTGGTGGGTGGTTGGTGGAGGTTGAAGGAGGTGGAGGAGTGGAGAGGGCGTGCGGGGGAGGGATGGCCGGCGGCTATGGGGTGGCGGCCGCGGCCGTGGTGATGGTGGAGGCGGCGGTGGTGAAGAGGGTAGTTTGGTTTTGGTTGAAGTTGGTTGGAGTTAAAATGAAATTGGAAATGAAAAGAGAAGGAAGGAGGAAGGAGATTAAATGGAGGAGGAGGAGAAGGGATATGAAGAATGGGGATGGGGGGGAGAGGGCTGCAGCAGCAGCCCATCATGACCTAGCTGCTGCTTCAGGCGGCGGTGGAAGGGAAGAAGCAGGGTATGGGGGGTGGAGTGAAGGAGAAGAAAAGAAAAAGAAGAAAAAGAAAGAAAATTAAAGAAAAAAAAATAAGGAAAAAGAAAAGAAAATAGTATAAAAAATTTATAATTAAACAATTTATTTATTTTAATATTTGGTAGTAAAAAGTAAGGGAGTAGAGAAGGAAAAAGCAAGAAAAGATAAGATCGGTGATTGATATTATTATTTTAATAGGGCGAAAATTAGACTATTTCAGAAACATTCCAAAAAATTTTAAAAAATAGAAAATATTATTTTAAGATACCCGATTTAATTAGATTTGAGAAATTCAATCTAGTTTTCAAATTAAAAATCCTGGAATCTACCGGCCGACATTAGAATCGGTAAAATTTTGATAAATTTAGAAAAATTTCAAAAATATATTTAGATAGAAAATAAAATTTTAAGAAGTAATGTGAAAGACATTTTTGAAAATTTAATCCCATTTGACAACTAAAAATTGGGAATCAGTCAGCGATGTCGACCGATATTGGTTTTGGAGATTTTGCAGAAAAATTCTGAAAAATTTCAGAAAATCGTGAAAAATCTAATATATTAGAAAACAGTGTCTGAAACTAAAATCAGTCAAATCAGACTACCAGAAAGGTCAAATCGGGTTGCAGGCTGGTATTGAGTTCCCGGTCCGGGTTTGGGCTTATTCTAGATCTGAGAATTCAGATCTGATACACAATAACATAAGCAATCACAACCAATAAACACATACTGGAAGAAAATTGAAACAGTACGGTCGAAAATTTGGGACACGTATCTGGGTACGTATCCGGGAACGGGGTGTTACAACCATTCTTATAAACCGGTAGATTATCATAATCATCTCCAGATCTCAAAAAAAATTCGGTAGCACTTTCTTTGCAAATACTGATATGTCCAAACATATATTTTAACTTACAATAATTTCGACAAACATCAGCCTATTTACTCTCAATCCAAATATATATATTAAAGTCAATACTCACCCATGCAATCATAATAATGTTTCGGCTCACAATGGCCTACTTATTCTCCAAATAACAATTTCGCCTTGACATCGCCTACTTAAATGAAAACAAAAGAAACATATACTCGAGAGTACTCCTCTCGACATCCACAACATAAACAGATCTAACTATAACTCTAACTCGTCATCATAATCACGTCTAATTTACTTCATACATATCCATCTCACAAACTAACATAAACTACAAGTATACATCGAGTAGGATTTCAATAGGAACTAAATTACATCTCCAATACAGTCATTAATAGCAGAATTCTTAGCAAAACACCTAAATCTGAAGCTAGTCTTCTGCCATACTATGACCTGAAACATGAAACAGGGAGGGAGTAAGCTCGACAGCTCAGTGAGAGGGAACCAAAGTGTATCAAGGAAGGAAAATACAAAAAGGGAGCATGTTTTTCTTCAACAATTTTAGCAAGTATAAATGAACAAATGAAATAAGAAAAGAGCAATATCCTATAATGAATAATTAACACAAAGATCCATATAGTCTATGTGACGGTCTGACTTCTCTAGAACCGATTCTCTTTAACTTTTTTTAGTTTTTCTGTTGCAGATTACATGGTCTGAGAATTCAATAAGATACTCGCTCAGTTATTTATAACTTATGTATGATTCTATTTAAGTACTTTCAGCACGTATCACCACATATCTCATATCTCATACACGAAGTACAATCAACATATTCAAAGTTTCATGGGGATAAGTATATGTCTCGGTGATACAACATCACAAAATCACCCCATATCATCTAAGTATAGTTTATACATATGGATAATACAACCTCATATAATCATGCTACACTTCACAATATTTGAATATCATACTTAGTGATGTACACATCGCATATTATCATATGCTTGCACAATCACAAATGAAGCGTGAGATTCTCCGTCTTCCCCCTCCTATCGGCTTCTGCCCAGCCCCTTCCTCTAATATATGTTTGTGTATGTGTGTAACCATAACACCGTCTTCTCCCTCCTACCGGCTCCTGCCCGCCCCTTCCTCTAATATACATATATATATACATATATATATATATACATATATATATATATACATATATATATATATATATATATATATATATATATATATATTATATATATATATATATAAGTAACAATAACACCGTCTTCCCCCTTCTACCTGCTCCCGCCCGGCCCCTTCCTTCAATATATAAATGAATGCAATAGATGGACATGTGTATGCCCACATACAACCATCATGCATAGTACAAAACATCAATCAATGTTTTAATTTTTGCCTCCACGCTTAACGATTTCACTTTCAAAAATTTCATGTGGTTCGGTATATTATGCATAATGCACATATCAGTTGACACTATAGTGATCTACTCACCTTAATTATACTAGTCAGGTTCTTATTCGCGTTATCAATGTTCAATCTTCTATTATGATTATGAACAACTACTTCTTAAGTGCGTGAATACACACACACACATATACCAATAATCATAAAAAAAAAAGCGAAGATCAACTTACCAAATAATTACTTACATTTTCAGTACACATTCTTAGGCCACACGATGATGTCTTGTAGTTATATATACTTCCCCTTTTTCTATGCTCGATATTTGATGTTCGAAATCGACTAACTATCCATTCATGTTAGAAATCTTAACATACTTGTTAATTGTAGGTTTTCTAGTAAGTCAACTCTTAAGCAACATCAACCATTAAATTTTTGTATGTAATTTATCATACATTGATTACTACGGGTGTCATTCAATTATATCATGTTCATGTCTAACTCTACTTCTATTCATACTCCATTAGGCTATGAGTTTCAGCTCTCTCACCTAATCCTTAATGTCACTAGACTTGAAGTCTAGAACACATACTAACACTAGACACTATCACTAAAACAAAAAAAACTGAAAGGAAAAAGAATCAAGTTTAATTAAATGAAGTTCGCCAATCTAGATATTGAGACAACTGACCACTGTTGACACTTAAAAAAGACAAGATTCTTATTGGTCTAAACAATGTCTAAACTTGTTGACATTTATAAAAGACAAGTGACAGACGAGCTGAAGACCAGTTTTTACCCATCTCCGAGGGACAAGGAAGCAACTTGGACTCCACTGATCCAGCAAGCAGACAGTGAACCCGGATTGTTTCTAAACAGACCTCAGCAGGTCTAAATATGCTAGCACTTAGCATCGCATGAGCCCAAAGGGATAGCCTCGTTTGAGAGGCTAATATCACTCGACTTCGCCAAGAAGCCAACTGACAGCTTCGCCGAAAAGCCTCTTTTTCGGATTTCGCCAAGAATTGCCTCTAGCTCCGCCACGAGCTCAATGCGGGCAGCGCCATTATTGATCTGCCACAGTCAACCTTTGACCAATCAAATCTCCAGATGAGATCGGATCCAATCAGATCAATCCAATTAAGATCAAATCAGAGATCAAATTTGGCAGTTGATTGCCACAATCTCCTGACTCTTCTAAAAACGAGTAAGAAGATCAGGGGAAAATCCTCCAACGATATGGAAAGGATCAAAACAGATCAAGAGGATCAACCGACCTGCCAATTCTAGCTTCGCAGAAGCTGATCCTAGCCTCGCAGCAAGGCTACTTTCCAGATTTAAACAGATTTGATTCAATCTGTTTCCATATCTTCAAGGACGATTATACCCTTACTCTCCCTATAAATAACCCGCCAGGGGTACAAGGCGAGAGATAGAGATCGATCAATCGAGAGAGATCAATAGAGATCAATAGAGGCAGACAGACGCGCAGAAGAGGACTCCACAAGCAGAGGCTTCTTCACAAAGCACCGTGCGTTCTCGAATTCAGAGACCTTTTAGAGAATTACTTTCTCTATCCAGGGTGTTGATACCCTAACATCGTCCTTCTTCTCAAGGAATCTCCAGAACCAGGCGAGAAGGAATCCTTATTGAAGGCGATTTTGAGAAGCAGCAAGAGGGTTCTACCAACCTTCTGTTCTCTGATTCCCCGAACCAGGCGAGAAGGGAATCTCATCGCTCGCATCGTCAAAGGGACAAAGTGGTCGCGCTGACCAGACTCCTATCGGCACACTTCTCTAGAATCTCTGAGGAGATCTACTTGTAATCTTTTTAAGAATACTTGTAATTTAGCTCCTCAACCCTTTTTTTTGTAAGTTTTCCCCCTTTGCAAACATAATGGAAAACAAGATGGCGACTCCGCTGGGGAACAAATTCTCCACTGCCGAGAATCAAGTGTCGCAATGCGACGAACAGACCTTCGGGTCTAACTCTGAATTCAGAAAAGCCGGTGCAGCCAGAGCTTCTCTGGCTATATCTTCAAGGAAAGTCTCTATGGAGACTAAAAAGGTTCTCTACGGACCTACTGCGGTTATTTGGCGCAACAAGGGAGCACGTCCGCAGTCTGATTCCTTTACTTATGAGAACTTGGTGGTTCAGTTCGATCAAGGAAGATTTGAAGAAGTCCTCTCTGGGGGTGGCCCAACGCTTCGAGCACGGAAGCATAGGAGGGTTCCACGACCAAGGTTTCAAATCAGAAACCGGAAGCAGAATTCTACCAACACCCCTCAGCCTCGTGTGTGGCTAAACAGGTTCCTTGCGAACCTAAGTCTCCTCTGCCAAGGCGGGTATGGAGGCCTAAACAGAAGTCTTCGACCGAAGCTTCAGGCGTAGCTACGCCTAAACCGCGCCTCTCTCGTGAAGAAAAAGGCAAGATGCCTGTCTGCTCCAATCATAAAGTTACGACGGCAATCATACCGTCGTCCAATTCAAGGGCAGCGATGCCTCGCGCCGGCCTCGTTCTCATGAGCAAAGCCACTGCACACAGAGTACGCGCAGGGTTCATGACCGCAAAGCCGAAGCCAAAGTACCATATAAGGCTAATTGCCTTTGCAGCAGCATAGCGGGTAAAGCACCGCAGCGCGCTCCGCTTTCCAGTGCGTCAAGCACTAAGTTCGCGTCTAATGGCGAAGCTAGAACCAAAGCAGTATTCAGTGCTAATCCCATCTACAGGGATAAAGGAGGCAGGACATCGCCCTATGTGCGACCCAAAAGAGCCTTCGCGCTCGATTGCAGGGACCCAACCGGGTTCGATTTGAGGAAATTGTTGACAGATAGACAAACCTCTTCCCCCTGTTGTCAACAAGTGGGATGTCAGCCGGTGACACTCCACTCGTCCATTGCCGGCTGGGACCAACTTCCACCACGCCTCCAAGACGACGGTCAGTTTTTGATCGGCTATCGGTACAAGCCCCGATGAAGCATCGCAGAAGGAGTATCTTGCGAGATCTCCCCTCCGCATCCGTCAACATGACTGGGAGAGGACGAGAGCTGCCAGGGGAAGACAAACATCTGACGACACCCCCTACAGCTCCCCAGATCCAGACTACAGCCCAGGCTTAGGCGAAGTCTTGGCGCATGAAGAAGGTGTCTTCCGAAACACCAGATCCAGGGTGGCCATACCCTACACTTATGAACAGCCTTCCTCCTCGACGGCCCTAGCCCCGCCAGAGCCCAGGAGATCACTCCAATCATCGGACGAAGAAGATGAAGATAGTGGGTACGCCTCTTCGGCGACAGTCAGTTCGGTGCGAATAGACAGAGCATCAGTCAATATGGCTGATAACGTCAACGACGATCTTCGTCGACGCCTGGAAGCTCAGGAGCAAACTTCCAGAACTCAGCAAGAGGCCCTGGACAATATTCAACAGATGCTCGCTCAACTCCTCAGTAACCGGAATAACAATGATGCCGGGAGGAATCACGATGAGGAGGAACACTTCAGCAATGAGCAACCAAAGCCGGAGAAATCCAAGGAGGGTTCTTCCTTAGACGCCGAAGTCCTTAAGGGCCTCCAAGCTCAAATCGCATCCCTAGCTCAGAGGGATGAATTAAAGAAGGTAGGGGCAGTCCGTCCTTATCCGCTGGAGTGGGATTCGGTGCCATATCCACCGAAGTTCAAACCGCCAACGCTGCATACCTATGATGGAAAGAGCTCGCCAAATCAGCACATCTACTATTTCCGGTCTCAGACTGGTAATGTTATAAGCAATGACGCCATCATGGCTAGGCTATTCATTGGCACCTTAAAGGGGGTGGCATTTGACTGGTTCCGAAGTCTTCCCCCGGGTTCTATCAACTCCTGGATCGACCTGGAAACTCGATTCCTCTCTCGTTTCTATGAGGATGATACCGAAGTGACCATGGAAAAACTCCTCTCCACTGTGCAGAGGAAGGCGAATCTGTCTGTGACTACATTGAACGGTTCAGAAACTTATCCTTGATGTGCCCAGCTGGGATGCCATTACCCATGCTCTTGCAGACATGCAGACACAACTTCCTAGATCAAGTGAAAGTTCGCATGGGGGCTGTTAAAGCCCACACTTGGAAAGAATTGGTCGAACAAGCTGAGATAGCCGAGAAATCAGCTAAAAAGTTCGAACCATCCGCCCCTAGAGGCAAGTGGGGGATGAACAACAAAGGGCGTGGCGACCTACCGCAACCTTCTCAAGCTAAAGGCAAAGAGACTATGTCTGTGGAGTTATCCGGAGATGTGCAGTCGAAGGCCAAGAAGAGCGGCTTCAACAATCAGGAGCCTAAGTTCCCTCCAAAGCAGTACTCGTTCAAAGACGATCAGGTGGTCACCATATTCCATCTGCTCCACAAAGGGAATAAAATGAAGCTGCCGGATGCGCGGCGTCCCAATGAGATAGGGCGCACAAACGACCCTAAATACTGCCTCTACCACAGGATGGTCCACCATCCTACTGACAAGTGCTATGTTCTCAAGGATAGAATTCAAGCCTTGGTCGACGCCGGAGTTCTGACGTTGAAGACGGAGCAAAAGAAAGTCACTGCCAATATGGTGACTCTTGAGTTCGGCAAAGCTCCAAAGGTCACAGTTCCTGACGGGACTTATTCCGTCCCTGCGCCACGGTTGGAAGTCAAGCATCTTCCAGCTACAGCTCAAAACAATAAGGGTCTTGTTCCCTTAACATTGGAGACAGGAGAAGTCATGTGGATACATCCGAACCTTGTCCAAGACGTACAGCGGGATCCAAAGCAGCCCAACTCAAAGGGCAAGTCTTGCAATGTCATCTCCATCCTGCCAGACGACGGCAATCTTACATCGGCTTCCCTTAGTGATTCCGAAGGAGAAAAGTATGCTTGCACAACGAAAGCCGATGCGCCTCAACAGACGAGCACCCGATCCGAAAAATCATACTTGAGGCAGTATGAAAAGTCTACTGACGAGATACAACAGCAAACGACGTCAGTACAAATACCAGCATCCACTCCAATCCCAACCAAGGGAAAAGAGAAGCCTAAGGAGGTACGATTCGACCACGTGTTGAAGAAACCCCCAGGCCAAGGGTTTGATACACCCTTTCGCTTTGACATATTGGCTCAGCTGGCCAATATCCCAGCTCATATCACTATACACGAGCTCCTTCGCCTCTCAAAGAAACAAGAGAAGCACTCAGGGATGCGCTAGCCAATTCAGAATCCTTTCTGACATGCATGCCTGAGATCCCTAATGATGACGCCCAGTCTCCCTGCCCAGAATGTCATCATGCACAATCAAAGGTGCCCGCTATTACCTTCACGGCGGAAGATATGCTTCTCAAAGACAACAAGCATGATCGACCTCTGTATTACACTGGATATATCGGTTCAACATGCATTGAGCGGGTACAAGTCGATCCAGGGTCTGCACTCAGCATCATCCCCAAAAGGCTTCTCTACTTCCTCAGCATACCATTGTACAGGTTGTCCGCAACCACTACTACAATATACGGTTTCAACGCCGGGAGCAGTCATCCACTGGGGAAAATCCGACTCCGTTGCAGAATCGGGAGCCTGAAGTCAGAAGTGACGTGCTATGTCATTGATGCTGACACTTCATATAACCTGCTGCTGGGACGGCCATGGATCCATGCCAACTGGATCGTCCCTTCCACCCTCCATCAATGCTTCAAATATGTTGAAGATGACGCGACAGTACGAACTGTCTTCGCTGAAAAGCAACCCTTCAAAGGAGTGAAAAACTACTTCACTGACGCTCTCCTATATCAAGAGGCCGGTGGGGCACTTAAAGAATCGTTGCCGGACGATTATGAAAGTGGCACGAGGCGGATTCAGAATCCGAAACAGGCATGCCAGCCATTCTGATTGGTGAACCAATTATAGCATGTCTCAATAATCCCCTATGTAATACTCCTTCAAAGGATGAAGGAGAATGGGTAATTAATGATAATATTTCTTTTGATTATCCTACGAGTATTGGGTCGATTAAATCCATTACGGATGGCTCTCTGCATGTGCCCGTACATAAGCCAAGTGTGGCCAGCACATCTATGGAAGCTATAGAAGGGGCCACACTGGTGATCCCTCCGTCCAAACAAGGTCAGCCGCCGATAATCTTCGGTAGAACCCGGCCACGGGGATCCACAATCGCAGATTCAAGCTCAGATTCAGACACTCCACAATTCTTTCATTACGCGCGGCCAGCGCGCCGTATTATGAAGAAAATGGGGTACGACTTGAAGCATGGAGCAGGCCTGAATTTCAGAAAAGGAAGGCGCGGTTTGATGCGGAACTTTGTGCCTAAAGGGAAGCCTGCAGGTTACTATGATAGTACACGCAGGGGTTGGGGTATGTTACACCCACATCGTCAGCAACCATTCAAGTCAAGGACGATGGACCAATTCCATCACATTCGGCTTCTTCCTCCGAGTGGGACTCCGATATCAGCATAGGAGGAATGTTCAAGGACCTCACTGCTAATATGACCTCAAGCAGTCAATTGGAGCCCGCAGAAGCCACTGATGAGGAACCATGGGCCCAGCAATTAGACCTTCAATGGAAAAAACGATTTGAACTGCGCGAGCCACCTACTGAAGATAAGGTGATGCAGGTCAACTTGGGTAGCCAAGACCACCCTAAGCCCATCTTTATAAGTGAAAGCCTATCACTTACAGAAAAGGAAGAATTGATAATACTCGTAAGAGAGTATATAGACGTCTTCGCATGGAGCTACGAAGACATGCCCGGACTTGATCCACAGGTCGCTATGCACCGTCTAAACATCAAGCCTGACGTCAAGCCAATCAAGCAGCAACAACGTCGGTTTCGCCCGAACATCATGGAAGCTATTGAAGCCGAAGTTCACAAGCTCATTGCGTGTGGCTTCATCCGGAGGAACAACATCCAGATTGGGTGGCTAATATAGTCCCCGTCCTCAAGAAGAACGGGAAAATACGGATCTGCATCGACTACCGTGACCTCAATACGGCCTGTCCCAAAGATGAATTTCCGCTGCCCATCACCGATGTCATGATTGACAACACATGCGGGTTCGAAAGGATGTCTTTCATGGACGGCTTTTCAGGGTACAACCAGATTAAGATGTATCCCAACGATGAGAAGCATACTTCGTTCCGAACACCATTGGGGTATACTGCTACACTGTAATGCCCTTCGGACTGAAGAACGCCGGAGCAACCTATCAGCGGGCAATGAGTATGATCTTTCGCGATCATCTCCGAAAAACGGTGAAGTGCTATGTTGACGACATCGCCGTCAAAAGCCGCAACAAGAATGAACATCTTCGCGACCTGAGAACGATGTTCGACATAATGCGGGCTCATCAACTGAAAATGAACCCGACAAAATCCTTCTTGGGAGTGTCAAACGGCAAATTTCTTGGGTTTATTGTCACATTAAAAGGAATTCATCTTGACCCAGACAAGGTCAAAGCTATTCAGAGCATGCCTCCGCCAAGGAACCTCAAAGAGCTCAGAGGCTTGCAAGGCAGGCTGGCTTATATCAGAAGATTCATCGCAAATCTCTCAGGCCGCTGTCAGCCGTTCACCCGGCTCATGAAAAAGGGTACTTCCTTCGTATGGGATCAAGCTTGTCAGGAAGCTTATGAAGACATCAAGAGGTACCTCACAAAGCCTCCAGTCTTAGTGGCCCCTACATCAGGGAAGCCATTCCTGCTTTATGTAAAGGCTATGGACTACTCCCTCGGTGCCCTCCTCGCTCAAAAGGACGACAATGGCCACGAGCAGGCCATTTATTATCTGAGCAGATCTCTCATAGGAGCGGAATCTCGCTACAACCCTATCGAGAAAGAGTGTTTAGCTCTCGTCTTCGCTGTCCAGAAGACACGACATTATTTGGTCGGCCAGACCATACATGTCATCTCTAGAGTAAACCCATTGCGTCTTCTTATGACGAAGCCAGGATCATTGAATTCAAGATTGGCTAAGTGGGCACTTTTATTGTCTCAATACGACATGATCTTCACGCCTCAGAAGGCGGTTAAAGGCCAGGCCCTTGCAGAGTTCTTGGCTGCTCATCCAGTTCCAGAGCATTCAAAACTTCACGAAGACATCCCTGATGAGGTCTTCGAGTCTAATGCAACCTCAGAAGAGGAAGTATGGCAGATGTTCTTTGATGGAGCATCGCGAATGGGCCCTAAAGGCAAGATTATTGCCGGAGTGGGGGTTGTGTTTATCTCCCCACAGAATCATGTCTTGCCCAGAGCATTTTCTCTGACAGAATCGTGCTCCAACAATGTAGCAGAATATAATGCTCTGCTCATTGGTCTTCAGCTCGCCCATGGAATGGGGGTACGCTACCTCGAAGCTTATGGCGATTCAAAACTGATCATCAATCAGGTTAAAGGCGAATACGAAGTCCGCCATGAGGACTTAGTGCCTTATTACCATACAGCCATCGAATTGGCTATCCTATTTGAAGGTTTCTACATCGGGCATGTGTCCCGATCTCAAAATACTAAGGCGGACGCCCTTGCTGCGTTAGCAACAACGCTAGCCTTGCCAGCCGACACCGAGTATCACCTCACAGTCGCAACTCGACACCTTGTATGCTTCAAGCACATGCTAAGAACTCGAGAAGCCTATAATGTCTCCACAGATCTTGAACCAAGTGACTGGCGTTTTCCTCTCATCGACTATGCTTTGCACGGTCTGCTTCCAGACGATCCCAAGGAAGCGGCGTCCATCAGGCGAAGGTCTCTCCGGTTCTATTACGATCCAATTCTGAAGACACTTTACCGTCGCTCATATGACGGTGTTCTCCTCCGTTGCCTTTCTCGTTCAGAGGCACAGGAAGCGCTTCAAGAGGCGCACGATGGCACTTGCGGAGCTCATCAGCCAGGTCCAAAGCTTAAAGACAGGTTGCATAGGCTGGGATACTATTGGCCAACTATGATAGCCGATGCCATCCAATATGCACGAAGGTGTAAAGCATGTCAGATTCATGCGGACTTCATACACCAGCCTTCGGAGTTGCTCCACCCGACTGCTGCTTCATGGCCATTTGAAGCATGGGGAATAGACGTCGTAGGGCCAATCAGCCCTTCTTCGACAAAAGGTCACCGGTTTATCCTAGCAATAACCGACTACTTTTCAAAATGGGCGGAGGCTATACCACTGGTTGAAGTCAAAACCTCCAATGTGGTTCACTTTATCAAGCACCACGTCATCCATCGATTTGGTGTCCTAGGCGGATCATCCACGACAACGGTCCCCAATTCATAAGCCAAGTATTCTATCGATTCTGCGATAAATACCGAATTCAGAATGTGGCTTCAACTGCCTATAATCCTGCTGCCAATGACTTGGCGGAAGCATTCAACAAAATAATCATCAAGTTGCTCAAGAAATTCGTCTCCTCGAATAAGCGAGATTGGGACGAAAAGCTCGGTGAATGTCTTTGGGCCTACCGAACCACGGTTCGGACACCGACAGGCAATACGCCTTTTTCTCTGGTATATGGGTGCGAAGCAGTCATCCCGTTGGAAATCCAGATGCCGTCATTACGAGTGGCCCTGACCACCAAGTGCACATTAGAAGTCAATGATCGATTGCGCCTTCAAGAGCTCGAAGCCCTGGACGAGAAGCGGCTCCAAGCTCAGCAGCATATTGAGCTATATCAAGCTCGAATCTCAAAAGCCTTCAATAAGAAGGTCAAACAGAGAGTCTTCCAGAAAGGAGACCTGGTCTTAGCCGTCAGACGACCGATGATTATGACGCACAAGACCAAAAGCAAATTTCAGCCTAAACGGGAAGGACCGTTTGTAATAGAAACAGTCTATTCAAATGGAGCATACCGCCTCACGACTGCAGAGGGCGACCTACTCATGATGCCGATCAATGGCAAGTTCTTAAAGAAGTATTATCCTTAATCAAGGATCCTTCTCATGATCAAGTTAACATTACACCTCTGATCAAGACCCTCGTGTGCGAAGTACACACAAAGAGAGCCTTCTCTTCTCCGAGTGAGATCATACAGCCATAAACCAACAGGAACCTGGCCGTGCACCAGTTATCCTAAAGGAGAGTTAGGGTTATGCAGACATTAACCCGATATCCAATATCCTTAACGATTAAGGATAGAGGAAAATGTTGGCCTTTAAGCCCAACATAAGTCCTCAACAACTCATCATGCTGAGGGGAATAGCATGGCTAGCCCGACTCAAACGGTAGTCGGTAAAGGCATATCAAACCCGTTGACAGCTGGGGATTTGCTAAAAATCCTAAGGGACCAGTTCCCATTTGATTCCCTCTCCAAAATCACTTACCAATTCTCATCCATAGGATGGTAAGGCCACATATGCTTCGCTGTTATGTTAACATTAAACCTATGACAGCAATCCCCTCGTTTCTCCCTGTGAGAATGAGACTTCCAAAATCACTTACCAATTCTCATCCATAGAATGGTAAGACCACAAATACATTTTGCTGTTACGTTAACACTAAACCTATGACAGTGATCCCCTCGTTTCTCCCCGTGAAAACGAGACTTTTCCCAAACTCCATTGCAACCTTGAGCTTGGTGGCGTCTCATCCGGTTATGTCATTGCGACCTCTGAACCAGCAGACAGCCAAGTCTCAATTTTGAGCTTGTTGACATTTACAAAAGACAAGTCTCAACCTTGAGTCCTGTTGACATCTACAAAAGACAGGTCTCGATACTTGTTGACATTTACAAAGACAAGTATCACCAATTTTTTAAGCTGGTGGCGTCTCATCCGTTATGTCATTGCGACCTCTGAACCAGCAGACAGCCAAGTCTCAATTTTGAGCTTGTTGACATTTACAAAAGACAAGTCTCAACCTTGAGCCCTGTTGACATTTACAAAAGACAGGTCTCGATACTTGTTGACATCTACAAAAGACAAGTATCACCAAATTTTTGAAGCTTGGTGGCGTCTCATCCGGTTATGTCATTCCGACCTCTGAACCAGCAGACAGCCAAGTCTCAACCTTGAGCCCTGTTGACATCTACAAAAGACAGGTCTCGATACTCGTTGACATTTACAAAAGACGAGTATCACCAATTTTTGAAGCTTGGTGGTTTCTCAACCAGTTATGTCATCGTGACCTCTGAACTGGCAGATAGCCAAGTTTCATCTACTTAGTAGCGTCTCAACCGGTTATGTCATTGCGACCTCTGAACTGACGGATAGCCACGTCTCAAAGACTACGTCCTCAAGCAAGAACAAGATTGGAGATTCGACAGAAGCCAAAACAAAGAAAGAATTTCCATTAATGCTAAAAGATGGGGATACATGGAGGCACGTATACAATGACCTACAAGCGTACACACTGTACGACCTGAGCCGCTCTCCGAGGGCGTTTAGCCTCGTCTTCCTGTCATCAGCAGCCTGGGCAAGCGCCTGTGACCTCAGCTCAGCCTCATCAAAGTCCACCGCCTGGGCCAGACGAGCTTCGACTTCCGCCAAAGTTGCCCTCTGTGACAACTCCTGCCGCGCAAACTCCTCACTCTGAGCCCTGAGCTCTTCAAGCCGCGCAGTTTCCTCAAGACGCACCGGTATGGCCTTGGATAAGAGGAGATTTGCTTTCTTGATCATCTCCTCAGCCTTCGCAATCTTATCCTCAGCACCAAGAAGAGCACTAGTGGAGGCGTCAATTGCACTTCCAACCTCCGCTTGCCTTGTTTCCAAGGATTTCAAATCAGAAGAGACGGCCTTAGCAGCCTCTTCAGCAGCAAGCCGAGCCTCGTGCTTTCAGGCAACAAGACAAGCGAACTGCTCGTCAGCTAAGGACGCCGGGTCTGAGCAATAGAAATGGCGCCACTCCTCTACAGCCTTCTCAAGGTCATCCACCAGGAGTTCTAAAGCAGTAGCCTGATGGTACCCTCGAAGTCCCGAATACTCTCAATATCACGGGAGAGGACCACCTTCAGCTTTGAGAATGGTACAGGCGAGCCCTTCAAAACTAGGACGATGGTTCGCTCCAAGCTTTTATAAAAGCTATCGACCAGGTCACCTATGTAATCATTCTCGGCCTCAGCCATTTCGGGCAGGGAGGCAACCTCGGAAAAGTCCACCAGTCTGGTCGACGCCGTCGCAGAAGAAGCAGCAGGAACACTGATAGCAGCAGGACTAGCCGAAGGCGATCTTGGCGGAGTCCTCATCGAAACCAGCACGCCAGCCACCGCGGAGGTAGGACTGGTAACCACCCCCTGGGCAGCAGGCTCAACCACCAGGGTTGGAGAAGTAGGGCTTGCAATCACCCTCAGTGCCGCACTCGGCAAAACAGTCCGCACCTCACTTGTTGATGTGATTGGGAGTGAGGATACCTCCGGAACTGTCGTCCCTTCAACCTCTGGTCTTTCAGCTGATTTAGGCTGATAAGAAGGAAGGTCGCCATACAGCGCGTCCAACACAGCAGCATCCGCTGTGGCCGAAGTGCTCATGTCACCTTTCGATCCCTCAGGAAGATCTACCGGCTTCCTTGAAGCTGATGCATCTTGAGGCCGAACACCTGTAACAAGACTGCGGTTAGTCGGGACACTACATACAGAAAAAGCCAAGAGGGTACGACAATACCAAAGGATGATGTTGCCTCGAACATCTCGTCGGCCGCACCAGTCTCCAGAGGTTCCATCGAAAATTTTTGCCTGAATCAGCACGAACAACCGGCTCGCTTTCGCTTGCCGAATATCCTGTAGACCACCCGATAGAGCTCGACGCCTCAGGACTTCTTTTAGAAGTCCTAACGCCTGAAGGACCAACATCAGCCGCGCCACTCCTAGACTCTTCCGAGTGAGCAGGGAACCGGTTGCAGCCCATAAGTGAATAGGGGATCATAATGTTCCCCTTGTTCTCCAGCTGCCTCAGCTCCTACAATCAAAAAAAGATTGATGATAAGTCAATGGGAACGCACAAAAAGGCGTATTATATGAACAAGGTTAGCCTTACCCAGACCTGGAGCGAATTCACCACTAGTCGGTTCAGCGAACGACGGTTCAGCTGCTAGTGCGGCAGCAGGAGGAATCGCTGTAGAGGGATAACCCTCTACGACAATCGTAGGAGCTTGGCGACGGGGCTTCTTCGCCAATGACTTCCTACAAGATCCGCTACCTGCCCGCTTTCTCTTGAAGTGGACGTCAGAATCCTCTTCTTCCACTCCTCCCGCACGTCATGGGGAAGACGTCCCCACCACACCAGAGCCAGCCGCAGGAGTATCAGCTCCAGCCCCCATCTCGAAGCGAGGGCTCCCCGCATCAGAAGCCTCGCTGTCATCCACAGCGATGAACTCCTCCAAGCCGGGACACGAACCCGTTTGCCTTCTCTCTTATCAGAGGCTTTCCGCCTCAGTCGCTGAGAGATTAACTTCACACCCGTACTATTGGCATTAAATCCAGGAGGTGTGGAGTTGGAAGCCGCGTACCACTGGCAAAAGCATAGGGTCGTCGAGAGGCCGGGATCCTGCAGCGGCGTGCGTAGCCACGCCCCAGTGCCATCCGCAGTAAAGAACCGCCAGGCACGGGCCCCATCAATAAGACTCCCCATGAAAGCCAGATCCGAATTGGGGTTGCCCACATACAGCTGGTCGTACCCGAATTGGCGGGCAAATCGACTCGGGACGTAGGGTTCCAGGTAGCAGATATCCCCACTCCTGTACAGCAAGTGCGAGGGCCGGATGCTGACCAGCCACTCGAAAATGCCCCGACTCATGGGAGACCGCCCTGACTCCGCATCTCGGAATTCCTCGTTGTATCCTGCACCCCGAATGCGAGGAAAACAGCGGAACAGGCTATAAGCGTCATGACGACGCACTAACTTACGGGCCTCGGCCACGTAGTTTTTCATCCAAGAACAGCCTTCAAACCGGCGGAGAAGCGCCGTTCGAACACCCTGCGGAGGGTCTTCCCCAGCTCCAATCAAAGTAGGGCAGTGTAAGGCGAACCACGCCATCAAGTAGGTGTACGGCAGACCCACCCTAGGATTGGGTCCATCGCAAGGAAGGATAGCACTCTTCCCACGTCTTGTCGCCGGCGGCCTGCAGAAAGCCTCCGTTAATGCGCGAAGGCCTCTTTGAATACAGCACACCATGGCCGGGAGAAGACCCAGACGGTGGCCATGGGCCAAGCGAACGGCGGGTAGTAGAACATTCGGGTGGACGATGTCACCCGAGGAAGAAGGCACAACACACTTCTTTAACCAGACGTTAAGAAACCGGCCAGCAGCGCCTTTCGAGACATAGGCCGACGGGTCTGATGGTGAAAGCTCCGAAAAGTATCACCCTTCTCATAGGGACCAGCGTCTTCTGTTACGACGATATCCCTTTGGAGACACATCTCCATCCGTTCAGCAACATCGCCATCAGTAACTCCGCGATGAGCCGCTTCAGGAGCATTCTTCATGTCTGGGAACAGGTAACTTCCCCAGCTCTTTAAGCTCTTCGAGCTACCCTTGCCACCACCGTGAATGCTAGAACAAATATGCAAGTGGCACATCAACTCCCGATAAGTCTCGAGCACAGCAGGCTCCTGCTTCTCCAGGAGAGCCAACTCCGCCTCGCAGGGAAAGTACTCTTCGTATGGAAGAGACCCGAAAGGCAAAGCAGAGATTTCCCACATCTCATGCAAAGCCATGCCCAACTCGCCAACCGGGGTGAAGAAAGTCCCCGAAGCCGGGCAGTACAACTCAAGGATGGCGTAGAAGCACGCCACCTTCATCTCAATGCCGTAGCAGGTCGCCTGACGGCCTCATAGAGATTCAACCCTCAAGTCCTCCTCGAAGTGAGCGAGGATATAGTTGGTCAACTCCGCCCACCATGTCTTAGGAGGATGAACCCAACCGGGAGCCCTGAAGTCTGTTGCAGGATAGTTCCCGCCAACTGCGCAGAATTGAGTGCCAAAGGTCTGCGCCACAGCCGGGTTCTCTCCCACTGGAAGTTCCCGTGATACCTTCCCAGGGTATAGCCCCATTATGCTGAGGGGAGGGCCCGCCCTCGAATAGCCCGACTGAAAGGTTAATCTCCCAACATGGACGGATTCGACGCTTCGGTTTATGCCCCACACCATCTTCCGAGCCTGAGTCACATTCACAAAGGAAGATAGAGGAAAGTGCCGCTTAGTCGACGGAAGGTAAAACTTCTCACCATCCAGTTGAAAGACCCATTGTCCTTCGCCTGCCTGCAACTGGCGATCGGGATCGGATGCGGCATCCTGAACATAAAGTCGGGCTTCCTGTAAGTCTGACGGTCAATATCCTCAAGAGGAGCCGTGGTCAAGATACTCCGCATGGTCTGCGGATGACCGCTTTGGATGAGTGTATCCCGGACAAGGGAGCTCCGCTCACTGAACAAAGAAGCCTGTCCATGGAATTGCAGGCTGAGGTTACCATCTGCTCCACTGGTCAGCCCAAACAGACTACTCAAGAGATCGGAAGCGTAATGCACTGCAAAGACAGAAATGAACTATTATTAGTTCGACATTCAAGTGAATACGAAGACATAGAAATTCACTAAGGCATAGCCTCGCTCAGCAAGCAAGGCCAGCAAGGCGACAGCTTCGCGAATATAATTGCATTTTTGCAGAAGGCGTCCAAAGTACCAACTTCGCTTAAGCAGGAAGTGGTATAGCCCTAAGGGCTAACGTCACCAAGAGGGCATCATGGTCAAAAGTCACCCTTCGTGGCCATGACTGAAGGAACAGACCTATATCCTGTTCCTCAATAGGATGGAGACGGCCCGAGTAATGGCTTCGTACGGAAGCCTAAGGAAGAACCGTTCGGTTCTTAATTCCCCTGTGCAAGGAAAATAGGAGGTTCAAGGAAACAAGTTCCCTAATGAGGACGGATCATATTCAATCGTCCTAATCGCCAAATGTCGGCTCCAAAGGAGAGAGACCACAGTCTCTAATCAGATAGGAAAATCCCTTACCAGTGACTGGTCGCTCGATGACCGGAGGAGAAGGACCCTCGCTGCAGAGGTTGCGATCTCTTTTCCCGCTCGTCTCTTGGGCACCATTGAAGAACTGTGGAAGTTCTTGAATTCCTGAACGAAGAAGGAAGAGGAAGAGGGAAAGTCAAGAAATTTCTCTGAAAAAGGAGATCTTTTCCTGCTCAGCCCGATCGGGCTTTTATAGGCCAATCAGCGCTTGAAACGAGGCCTCGAAAAGGGTGTATGCCGCCGTTTCGAATTAATTCGAAACGCCGCCCAAAGCGCCTTCCCGAGAAGCGCTGCTTCGATTCCGTTAAGGGTTAACCTCGCCCTGGCTTAAAGTGCGAATTTCGCACAATCCTTCAAGGACTTCGCCGAAAGGCTTACCTTAGCCTTCTAAAAAGGCGCTGACATGCCAGCCTCGCGAAGATTACCCAAAGAAAGGACTATGTCCTTAACTCCGCATACAATTTAGCCCCGCTATGGCCAAACCCACAAAGAAAGCAAGCAAAGATCAGATAATCAAGAGATGAACTTTCATTGATTTAAAAAGGAGGAGTACATTGATATTACATCAAAGTTGTGTTTCATACAACACACCCAGTTGCTCGACAGGGTCATTTGCGCCAAAAAGCATACAAGTGGTTTTACCCGCTTCTAAGTCAAATCGACTGGACAAAGGAGGCCTTCCTCCTGCACAAGGCCGTAATCAGTGGCGCCGCAAGGACACGGTCATTATTCTCCACAAAAATGGCAGATCTTGCCAGGCCATTTTTGTTGAAGCCTGGCAATAAAACTTATCGCCGCCAACACGATAGATCACGTATAATGAGAATTGGCACTGATATCAGTGGTCTGACAGGTGGGATGCCCTCCTTCCCGAAGTGGATCGCCCTTAAAGGCCACCAAAGTTGAAAGTTGGCAATGATGCCAGTGATCTCACAGGTGACGCCCTGCCCCGAAATGGATCATCTCCGACAAAGCGGCTACCAGCCTCACCTCAGAACGAATCATCTCGTATAAGAGGCTGCCAATAGCCTCTGGGACACGCACCCGCTGCCCCGAATTATTCCTCCTGCTTAAAAGTAAAGCTTCAACCGGGGAAGCATAAGGCAATTTTATGGTTCCTTCCATCAAGTCACAAGATTGGCAAGCATAGCTCACTGCAATGCAAAATCAGAACAGATTAGCAGTTAAGCACAGAAAAAACTGCAAATCAGAATCTTTTGGGTCAAAGCAATCCAATTTCAGCAGAGGATAAGCCTCGCCTGCACAGCACTGATGGGCTGGCTCGACAAACGCCAAGTCCAAGCCTCACCTATATGGCTAGCCAGACTGACCCCGTGGGATGCAGTCTTAGCTCCGCCTATACGGCAAGACTGGCTCAACTATTGAAGAGACCAGTCCTAAGTTCTGCCTGGGCAGCGGATTTAATATACAGTGATCTTTCTGGGAAGCTATGCCAAATCCTTCTCTGCAGATCAGTTAAATAGAGAACAAGGGAAGCTAATCCTGAAGCAGCTGTTAAAGCTGAATTGAGGGAGATGAATTCCTAAAATCGGTGAAGTCGTTGAACGATCAAGACTTACCGGTCCTTGGCCGGATAATGACCAAGTGGGCATTCCCACTAGTTCAGAGATCTGAGTATCTCTTTCAAACCAAGAGAAGAGAAGAGAGGCAAAGCACTTCTCTTCAGAGGACCTCAAGTGTCCTATTTATAGGCCCCATGGCCTGAGCGCTGCCGCCTGAAGCGTGGAAGCACGAGCGCATTTAAGACATTTACTGCGCCTTGAGAACAGGGACGGTTCCCTTGGAACCGTGCGAAGGAGAAACGTCTCCCTCATAAAAGGCACTTATTGCGCCTTGAAGAAAGGGAATATCCTCCCTCGGAAACGTGCAAATCGGAGAATATCTCCCTCGATCAGCACGAAGAAAGGAGAATCCTCCTCGTAACCAGCCCACGCAGTTGATCTTCCGGAAAGCGACATGCCCTCCCAAGCGAACATATCTTCAGAAGCCCAGATGCGGGGCTACTAGCTGCGAAGCTACCCAGACGCGAATCTACATGATTCTCGGCGAATCTACATCCCAAAGCAGGATTCAAAGCGAAGCTGACTCACCATCATGGCGACGTTCATACTCCACACCACCACCAATCAAAGCAGTTCAAAGTGTTTCGTAGTCTGAGCCATTGCAGACTTTAGAAAACTTTGACGGGGGTCTTATTGACACTTAAAAAAAGACAAGATTCTTATTGGTCTAAACAATGTCTAAACTTGTTGACATTTACAAAAGACAAGTGACAGACGAGCTGAAGACCAGTTTTTACCCATCTCCGAGGGACAAGAAGCAACTTGGACTCCACTGATCCAGCAAGCAGACAGTGAACCCGGATTGTTTCTAAACAGACCTCAGCAGGTCTAAAGATGCTAGCACTTAGCATCGCATGAGCCCAAAGGGATAGCCTCGTTTGAGAGGCTAATATCACTCGACTTCGCCAAGAAGCCAACTGACAGCTTCGCCGAAAAGCCTCTTTTTCGGACTTCGCCAAGAATTGCCTCTAGCTCCGCCACGAGCTCAATGCGGGCAGCGCCATTATTGATCTGCCACAGTCAACCTTTGACCAATCAAATCTCCGGATGAGATCGGATCCATCAGATCAAATCCAATTAAGATCAAATCAGAGATCAAATTTGGCAGTTGATTGCCACAATCTCCTGACTCTTCTAAAAACGAGTAAGAAGATCAGGGGAAAATCCTCCAACGTATGGAAAGGATCAAAACAGATCAAGAGGATCAACCGACCTGCCAATTCTAGCTTCGCAGAAGCTGATCCTAGCCTCGCAGCAAGGCTACTTTCCAGATTTAAACAGATTTGATTCAATCTGTTTCCATATCTTCAAGGGACGATTATACCCTTGCTCTCCCTATAAATAACCCGCAGGGGTACAAGGCGAGAGATAGAGATCGATCAATCGAGAGAGATCAATAGAGATCAATAGAGGCAGACAGACGCGCAGAAGAGGACTCCACAAGCAGAGGCTTCTTCACAAAGCACCGTGCGTTCTCGAATTCAGAGACCTTTTAAAGAATTGCTTTCTCTATCCAGGGTGTTATACCTAACATCGTCCTTCTTCTCAAGGAATCTCCGGAACCAGGCGAGAAGGAATTCCTTATTGAAGGCGATTTTGAGAAGCAGCAAGAGGGTTCTACCACCCTTCTGTTCTCTGATTCCCCGAACCAGCGAGAAGGGAATCTCATCGCTCGCATCGTCAAAGGGACAAAGTGGTCGCGCGCTGACCAGACTCCTATCGGCACACTTCTCCAGAATCTCTGAGGAGATCTACTTGTAATCTTTTTAAGAATACTTGTAATTTAGCTCCTCAACCCTTTTTTTTGTAAGTTTTCCCCCTTTGCAAACATAATGAAAACAACCACTCGAAGAGTGAAAGGTTATTATATCAAAGAACTAGTTCGGTTCTTAACTAATTTGTCACACATTAATCAAGTGAGCATCTAAGAGTAACGAGTTCTCAATAAGAATAAGAATTATATACCAAGAGACGTGTAAACAACTCTGATATAGAAGAGATGAAAGCTTATTTCAAAATCTGACTCTTGCAGACTACGAAAGTTAAATATGTCCAGATTTTAAAGTTAGTGATGTTATTATAAATCATTTGCTTCAAATCCAACATAAGAGCATTTATTAGGGTTTGTTCGGTCAACTTAGACCGCGGATTATTAGATTCAATGATAGAAATAAGGTTGAAAATACTCATATCACTATGCTCAAGAATTAAATTTCTTTTAAGCCTTTCACACACAATGAAGTTAGTAAAAACAATATGATCATAAGAGAAGAAGTCTTATCCACTGATATCATTTGAGTGACTAGTTATATCGTGAATCCTTTTACACTAGATCACCCTCAAAGAATCAATTGAGTTAATAAGGGCAAAATCCAGCATAAGAATCATATAAAAGGAACATTTATGTTTGCAATATTCTCCACTCACATGAGATAAATATGAAAGTTTGATGTATAGCCTAATGCCTGCGAAGAGGAACCGTAAGGTAATACATAACTGATGAAAGCTCAAGCATTTAGCGTGCTCAAGAACATTAATGGACTAGTATAAGGATGACTCGTAAGGACCAAGATGGTATACATGTTGCCGCGATGACATCCTAAAGGCAAATATCAGGATCAAGATACTGCGTGAATAACATATCAGAAGTTGTGTCATTGCAAGAAGTCCAAAAATTGTCGATTTTGATTTTCGAGGTATGTACAGCAATAATGAGAAATAATGATATTTGCACATGTATTAAGTGTGAAGATCGTCTCAACTCCTACAAAGTTTATATGATTTCGATTCTGAACACTTGAATGTCATATTATGACTGGTTGAATAGAAATCTCGCTAAGAACACCACAAAGATCGCTCACAATATTTATTGTTTCTTTCTAATTATTTACGAGAACAGATGCTAGGGAGTACTTCTTAAATAGACTCAAACATATAAAATTTTATATCGTGAAAAAATACAACTCTATATGCTACTATAAAATGTGGAGAGATGTGTGCTTCACACACACACACACATATTATACCAAAAGGAATATCCCAAAATAAAAAAACGGTACATACCAACTACCATCTACAAGAGAAAGAACTAGATTTTAGAAATAAATTTATTTGTAAGAATCAATACATGCCACTTAATATTTGAAATACAAAGAGTTATACATGAACCTTGATGAGAGGACATATACCTGTGCTTATAAAATTTATGAAACATCAACATTCATTATTGAGAGCGTATTCAGTTCTATACTTAGCTCAACATGCCTCTCTATTTATTCCTATAATTTCTCATAGGCCCCCTTAAACGGTAATTCATAGGGAGAAAAATAATTTCCGACATGATTTATACTTCCTTTTGTTTCTCAAAGGAGTCCTAATGTCCAACCATACGGGGTAAAACTCATGTACTTAGAGACCCTATCATCTTTCTAATAGTATATTAAATGATATTTATAATTAAGTTAACTAGTAAAAGAAAATTCAGAAACTCCTCAATCATAAAAAAAAAAAATTCTACAACTTGGAAATCTTGACTAGCCTGTCGTATTTTGGGGATACTTTGTAGCGCAGACCTTCAATTAGGACACTGCAAAGGTTGTTGGAAAGTAAATTTGATTATCTTTCTAACGGTATATTGCATGATACATATAGTTCTTAATATACAGACGAACTGAACCATGTTTACAGATTTCAGTGTTTGACAGATTTATGCCCCATTTCAAGAGTGCTAAAATTTATGAAATTCATAACTTATTCTTTACCTTTTCACCCAATTCAGAATCATAATCAAACTATGAACTTGAACATTTATAATCCTACTTACAAACTTGATCCATCACATTTTAACCCCATTCACTTCTTAATCTCACAAAATAAAAGATATACCATTTTGCTTGTAACATTTTTTAGTTAAGAAATTATAAGAGCTATTAAAGAACATGGATCAAGAGAAATCTCCCTCACGACTGATTTTTTATTACAAGAGTTTCAAAGCAATACAAATTAATTATTGGAGGTGGATCATAACATAATTAAAATTTTCTGAATTGAGAAAATTGAAATTTGGTTTAGATCAAGATAGAATCTCCCTCACCTCCTTGTCCCTCTTCACTGCCGCCGCTGCTTCCACTTGCCGCTGCTCCACAGCCAGCCTGGCCGCTGCCGCCACCGCGGGCCACCCGTGTGTGGCCACGGCGCACCGGTTCCAAAAAGAGAGGGAGGGAGAGAAGGGGGTGAGAGAGTGAGATTGAGAAAGTAATTGATGGTTAGAAAGAGATTTAGATAGATTGTATTTGAGGTTCTTTTTATGGGTTTCATAGATTGAAGATGGTAGATGAAAGGAGATGAATGAGGGATTAGTTGTCTCCCCTTTTACACAAACCTCCTCCATAAACATGTATTACATATATCCATAACCTCTCTCTTCCCTCATCTGCCACCTACACACACTTTAAGGCTAATCATAGCCCTCCATCTACAGATGCCATGCACACCTACTTTCTCCACTAACTCTAAAATAATAAAATAATTATCATGGTTGTATTTTTATTTTTATTTTTGGTATTTGTTTTATTTTCTAATATTTACACAATACACTCATATGCCACTTTATTACACATATATGTATGAACAATATATTGAAAACTACAAAATATATATGTACATGTATTCATACAAGAATGACCATATTCACAAAGTTTTACTTATACATAACATACATAGATATGTATATATGTATATATGTCAAATACCCATATTTCCCACTTTCAAAATTTTCTTCTACGGGATTTCTAAACATCTATCGTTACACCAGCTTAATTCGGTAAATCGTCTTAAATAATCAGTTTATCCTCTTTAACAAGTACTAAATCAAGATTTAGATTTTGGGGTGTTATAGATGAACCTCGTTAAATACTGTGTTGGTTTGTTTTCTCTCCTTTTTCTCTGTTCTTGACCGCGTGAGTACTTCTCCGACGCGTTTCATCTCTGTTGTTTGGGTTCCTCAAGTTGGTTGTTGCCCAGAAAGAAAACACTAGGCGCAAGAAGTTTCTCTCGTGAGGCGCAATTGTAACAACGATGGATGATTGATTTCCTTCCTAATTTTTTAGTAATAAAGCAACAACTCGATGTATGTTCGTTCAAGTTTTATTTATACTCAATTAACAGTTGCGTTGACATCCTTATAGAAACTTTGCAAAAATAAAATGACCACATTTCAAGAATTTTAATCGATCAGTTGAATGTCGTAAATGAGCTCTCGCTCTTGGCACCTGCAAAGATGCAACCCATGTTTGAGCAATAAAGTAGATATTTGTTATATGGGTTTTTTAGACATTATTTCTTAAAAAGTTTCATATTTTGATATCAATCCTTCATATTTATTAAATTGTTATTTAGTCTATCAAATCTGATAAGTTACACCAAATTAATACTCATGTCACATTTTCCATTCAAATGACTAACCATAGTATGCTATGATCTTAACTAAAAGTAACCAATTACTTAACTAATCCTAATCAGCCCCTTTGATTAACATCCTCAACCAAGGAGAAAAGATTGAGACTAAGGATATAAAGAGAGGAAGAAATAATCACTCTCATTGAAGATGGGTTGAAGTTGTTAAGATTGTGTCTCAACTCCGACTCGCAAGCACTACTGTTAAGAGAAAAAGAGTTACAATGGTTAAGGGCCTAGTCACACAGAAAAAGGAAAAAGATGGATAAAATTGGGCCCAAACTTTGTTAAAGATTTTTCCTTTTGTGTCAAACTGGGTTTCATGACTATTTACCTAATATCGACCAAACTTAATGGCCCTTTATCATAGTATCATACCCATATCAAGGTTCTTGGCTACAAATCAAGCATGGAGTGGGTATTATAGAATAAACATGGATGTCACACATGTTATGTTGGGTCTTTATCATAACATTAAGTCATAATAGTGAGTCATGTTGTGGTGCAATAATATTAAATCATACTATAGCACAAGTGGTAGTAGGCGGGGGTGCAAACAAATGCAGATAACCACAGATATCTACATCTATATCCGCAAAAGTGTGATTCGAGTATCTAAAATCCACATCCGAACAAGTATGGATATAGATTCGAATATGGATTTTGAAAAGTTGCAAATGCAGATATGCTTTTAAATCTCGTGTAAGGATCTGGATATTCGCATATGGATGAATATATTTTTTTTTAGGGGAAAATGCAAACCAATAAAACCCTTTCTCCTTTTGACTTAATATTGACTTAGTTATTTATTTTAATTAAGTAAATTAATTGTTTCTCTCTTTTCAATTTTATCATAGTATTTTGTTATTTCATTGTAGTTTATATTTTTTAATAAGATAAATTATGGTATAAGCTTGTCCATTTAGCTTATTCATAACCATATTTGTTTCCCACATATTCAATTCGCAGTATTCGATTCGCTAATATCTGACTCGTATCCGATACCATTTTGATACATACAAATATCAAAATTTCACGTCCGACAATATCGTATTTGTATTTGAAAGTTGAAAGTGAATACGGATATGGTAAATGTTATTTTGATCTGTATTCAATCAGTTTGTACCCCTAGTAACAACTCTACAGCATGGTGTACTCCCAATTGTAATTGCCCCAAATCCTCAGTGGAGGTTCCCTGTGTGGGAAGTCCTGTGTGGACGAGTTAGTAGAAATTCTTCTGTGTGAAGGTGGGGACGTAGAGCTGTGTGCTCGAACCTCGAAACATATCTTGGTGTTTGCGTTTGATCCACTTTCTCTAACTCTCTCTTATATTGTGCCTTGCATTGATTCATATTGTCATATCACACTTATATGCTTGGTTGTGTTTGTTTGTGTGCCTCACTTGTGTTTAACCACGAGAGCTTCATATAGCACCTCAACTCTTATTCAGAGGAATCAAGAGGAGTTCGTCCAGAGCCCTTCACCGGGAATTCGGCTACACTCGTTGTTACACTAAGTGTGTTGCATTAAGTTTTTAATTTTCGCATTATTGTTCATAGATTAGTCGTACACCTATTCACCCCCCTCTAGGTGTACTTTCAATTGGTATCAGAGCCTACGCTCCTGATATTAGGTTTAATCACCTAGGAGTATGATCTTAGTTTTGCTAATCTATCATTTGTATTTGCACACTTATTTGTTTATACATACACTCATGGATTGCTTGACCCCTCCTATGTTTGATGTTTCCAACATTGACATGTGGAAAGATAGGATGAGTATGTATCTAAAAACCCTAGGATTGCATGTTTTCCTTACCGCTACCAAGAAATCCTATCTTGGTAATAGCAAGCATATAGAGGCCAATGCTCAAGCCATTGAGGCACTTAGAAGCACGCTTAATAAAGAATATCTTATGATGGTTTCTAACTGTAATTCCGCCTTTACAGTGTGGAACACTTTGACCTCCTCCGAGCTTCAAACGCCAAACATAATGGAGAAGGAATCTAGTGAGGATGAATCAAACAACAATGCTACATGGTCCAAGGGAATGACTCCCTTGAGGTACATTCGAATACTCAACTAATAGTGCTAGCTCTTCTTTTGATGATCTTGATAGTATGGATGCCGATGCATTAAATGAAGAGCTATCTATTGTTTGTGAGACCTCCTTGAAAAATATAAAGTTTTGAAAAAGAAAACTTGTAAGTTAACAAAAGAAAATAAGGATTTATTTTCAAAACTTGAGTTGGCTTTACAAGAGAAGGTTGAGATTTCAAATGAGTGTGACTCTTTGAAAACCCAACTTGAACTTGTTTTAAATGAAAAAAGATTTTGAAAAATAAAAATGATTGTGAAAATGTTTCGAAGAACAATGAAACTTTAACTTCAAAACTTGATTTTGTTGTAAAAGAAAATATTTCTTTGAAAAATAAAATTGATTTGATTCCAAAAGATTTAGAAGTTTGCTTAAATGAAAATAAATTTTTGAAAAATAATTTAGATACACATATTTGCCATGCTAGTATAGCTTCACCATCTAGTGTATCTATTGCATGCACCTCCTCTTCTATAATTGAAAATGTTATATATATGCTTAAGAAGAGTGTTGATTGTTTGGGCTCCACTTTGAGCCATTGTGCCATGAACCGTACACGTTTGGAATCTATGTTTTGAAAGAAATAAGTTCCTTCCATGCATGCACACAAACCACGGCATACACATGCTCCTCACGTTCACACTCATAACACTTTATATGCTCATGTGTACACATGTACACATTGTCGACGTAAGAGCCACCTTGCTAAATTTTATTTTGATAAGATACATGATGCAAATTTAGCAAATAAATTTGTTTGGGTTAAAGAAAGGAGCTAACCCCCATGGACCAAAAGAGTATGGATACCAAAGACCACTCCTATTTTATTTAATGTAGGTGTGGGCTCTCACATGACGTGAGAGTGATGGTGCCTTGAGGTGGATGCGTTCCGAGCTTAAAGAGGACAATTTGAATGTATCACTTTCAAGGGGAGTTTGGTGGGAGGACAACCTTAGTTTGGAGATTTAGAGATGTGCCCTATCGGTTTTGGTAACGATCTTTTACTCTTCATTATGTTTACATGCTTTTCATATTGTTGATTTTTAGCATGTTTTGATATTTCATGATTAGTATGTTAAATGTCATGATTATTAGACTTGTGATATGCATGATTAGTATTTGAGATCACCCATGTTTAATATGGACTTATACCTTTGTGTTCTCACATTTGTTTTAACTATTGTGTATATCATAGATCTAATGCATGTGCATTTACCATAATGATCATATAAGTTTTGTTTTGTTTTTTATGCTTCATGTTTTGATTACATGTTTAGATGTTAGTTTTCATTAAAACTTGGATATATACTTGTACAACTAGTGAGCCACAAATAGATTATTATATGTTTATACTTGAATGCTCATTTGTACCCATTAGATGTACTAGTATAGTCTAGTTTTGATGATTCATACATTTTGACTTGTATTCCATATTTTTGACATGTTTTCATGTTTATGTTTAAACTTCATGTATATGTCTATTTTGCCTAAACTAATAGTTATACATATACATCCTTGAGCCACTTGCCTTCATGCATATACTTTTGTGGACTCATTTATGTTTAGATATGTATGTATATTCTAGTTTGTACAAAACATACATATGCCTTGAAAATTAAATTATTTTGATGATTTTCATGTTTTTAAGAAATTTCATATTGAGCTTGATTACCTATTTTCATAACTGTGTCTTTCACAAAAACTTGTACACTCATATTACTTGATGTTTTCTCATGATTTTATTTTCATGAGTATTATATGTGCTATATAGATTTTGAGTGACATTGGTTTAGTAAGTTTCATGTTTTATGAAATATATTCTTATTTTATTCCTTACTTGAAGGATTTCGTACTAATTTACAATTTTATCATATAACTAGTTACGGTATTCTTCATTTGGTAGAGTTTCAAACGTGTTATATTATTTTCAAACTTATTTTTGAAAACAGCTACCCTTCCAAGGGCGGCTGGTTGGGCGACCATGCCTTGTATGCTCATTATTGAAAATCTATTTAAAACATATGCATGAAATGGGTGGTAGGAAGTATGAGTTATACACTTGATCTTATTGTGTTTTTAATTGATATCATTGTATCTTTTAAATTGGTATCACTATTGACATTTATTTATCTTGTATACTCATATTTTTTATATATATATGCTTACACTTCAAATAGTATCAATTTCGATTGGTATTTAATTTTTCATACATATATATGTATTTTATTTGTGCTTACTATATCTCTATATCTTTGAGCACAAATTTTGGTTATGCTAAGCTTGATTTCTTAAATGACTATTTTATTTTCAATTGATTATGTTTCAATTGGTATCTTATACAAGCTTATGCATCATTTTATTTGGTATTTCATAAAGGGGGAGAAAATTCATATTTCACCTTTTATTGGTTTTGTTTACCTTTGGTATTCTACTCCCACACTTTATGTTGAAAAATGATTGAAAAATGTTATTTTGTATGTGGTATCATACGCTCCTAATGAAAAATCATTTTCAATTGGTATATGTTTCATTATTTTCATTGGTATATGTTTCATTTTCAATATTGGTATCAAAAACATTAATTGATATTATTCTCTATTTGGTATCTCTATTGTAAAATGAGTTTGGTGTTTAACCAAAAAGATTGGTTTATGTTTTTCAAATTGGTATCAAAAGTGTAAAATATTTTCAATTGGTACTAATTTTTACAATTGGTATCAAGATTACCTATATGTTTACATCTTTCAATTGATATCAAAATTTTTTGGTTGGTTTCTTCAAAATGTTTTATGTACTTTCAATTGATATGTTTTATTTATTTTCAATTGGTATCATGATGCACTAATTGATATATTTTTTTTCAATTGGTATCATAATGTTTTGATTTGATTTCACCCCTTGTTGATTTTTTTGTTTCGGACAAAAAGGGGAGAACATTGTTTTATTGTTTACTTTAACCCCTTTGTTGATGATTGACAAGAAGGGGGAGAAGTATTTGAGTATATATGCATGTTTATTTATAAGTTTATATCAAAGTTTATTTCTTATTGATATCAAGAGCATTTGTTTTATGTTTTGTTGATATTGGTATCAAGAGCATGGATATTAGTATCAAGAACATATTTTGTTATTTTATTTTATTGGTATCAAGAACTTTTATTAAAATTTTATTGTTGGTATCAAGAGCTTTTATTGATTATCTTTCAATTGGTTTCAAGAGTTTTTATTGCTTGCTTTTATTGATAAGCTTTCAATTGAAATTTTTATTAGTATCAAGAGCAACTATTTAAAGAACATGTTTATTTTAAGTTTATATTTTCAATTGGTATTTAAGAACATGTCTATTTAAAAAAAAAGAGAAAAATAAAAAAGGTAAAAGTAATTTATTTAAAAATTTGGTATCAAGAGCATGTTTATTTCATTGTTTTATGCATGTTTATGCATATTCATGTTTAACATTCATTGCATATCTTTATAGTTTATTGCTATGCATGAGTTAAGGGGGAGCTTCTTTGAAGCTTAACTTTAATCTATGCGTATATAACTTCATGACTTTTGTCATCATAAAAAAGGGGAGATTGTTGGCCCAGAGGCCTTCCACTCTAGTTTTGATGATAATTAACTCATGTAGTTATAGTTTACTAATAATCTTGTGATATTTAGTTTCAGATATTTGATCAAGATATTAGTAGGTGATTAGCTTCAACAAAGGTGTTTTGGAGCTTTCACATGGTGATTTAAGAGCTCGAGCGTCAAACTTCACATCTAGCACTCGTTAGAGTCAAGCTCGGGGAATCGCGTTTGGATCGAGTCAACTTGGAGACGGCGTTCTATAAGAAGCCTTCGGTTTGTTTAGTTAAGATTTAGTTTAGATCCATTGTAAAGATTAGATAGTGTGATATGCTCAAGTTCACAACACACACACTTGTTTTAAGTTTTATGTTTTGGTTTTGGTTTTCGATTTAACCGATCTTGGTTTTCATGAATAGATAGAATCGACACAAGTTTACATGATTTAATGTATATTAGATTTGATCTATATACATCTATACTTCACATACTTAGAAAAACTTATTTTGATAAGTCTACTTCATGAGTTTGGAGTTTTGTATTTAGACAAAACTTATTTTTGGATTTAATGTAAAAAACATAGATATAATACCTTTCATGTATATTGGATTCTATCCATATAACATATGCTTCAAAGTTGTTTAAATATCATGTTTTTGTATTTACATGTATTTTGGAAAAATCAGATTTTCATTTCAAAAATACAAGTTTGGAAAATACAGAATTTGGTTTAAGGCAAAATTTTCAAGTCACAAAAATGGTTCAAAATGTTTGTAACATGGTTTGATTTTTACTCAACATGTTTGTATTGCAAAGATATAACAAGAACTGATTTTTGTGAAATTTATGTGATTTTATGGGATTTATTTGAAGTTAAAATATCGAGGCTTTAAATCCTGAAAATGTCCCTGCCAGGCTCTGGCGGTCAACCGGGACGGTCGACCGGACCAGTGGTTTAGTCGACAGGACCGGTCGACCGATGTGCACAAGACGTGCACAAAGGCCAAGTGATTTGGCCGGTCGACCGAGCGGTCGACCGACTGAAGTCAGCCCACTCTCGGGTGCGACCGGGTGGTCGACCGTTCACTTTGGCCCGGTCGACCGGGCGGTCGACCGGCCAGAGAGCAATTACTCTTTGGATCTGGCACGGTCAACCGGAGGGCTCAACGGTCGATTTTTTGACCGTTGGCCGGTCAACCGGAAGGGCAAAAATGCCCTTTTCAGCTGCCAACGGGCAGATTCCAAATGAGGTTATAAATACCCCCATTTGAGTTAATTTTTAACAAGATTTTCAAGAGCCAAAATTTTCATACATTCTAGTGTTTTAATACAAGTTTTAAAAAGAGTTTTTAGTACAAAAAGATCTATCTTCATTTGTTTTAAAGAATGGAAAATCAAAGAAAAAGAGAAGTCTTTGGGATTTATTTTTGTTCTTCATTTCAAATCCTAGAAGTTTTCCAAGTATTTTCTTTGTGTTTTTGATTTCCAAACTCTTTATTTCTCACACTTGAGCTTATCTACTATCATATCTATTAGGATCTTTGTTTTGTAGGAAAAGAAATTGTTTGTGGTCTTTGTGATCACCAAGTTGTAAACCTTCCATTGATTGTGATATCCCTCTAGTGAGAGGTAAATGAGTTGATATCCCTCAAGTGTGAGGTGATAGTGGAAGTGGTATTTGGCTTCCTCTAGTGAGAGGTGGAGATTGTGTTGGAATCCCTCAAGTGTGAGGTGATTGTGTTTGAGTGGCTTTATGCCTATCCCTCTAAGTGTAGAGGTGATTTGTTTTGTGCCTTACCTCTAAGAGTAGAGGTTGTATTGGTTGAGAGAGGAGTTGTGTACTCCCAATTGTAATTGCCCAAATCCTCAGTGGAGGTTCCCTGTGTGGGAAGTCCTGTGTGGACGAGTTAGCGGAAATCCTTCTGTGTGAAGGCGGGGACGTAGAGCTGTGTGCTCGAACCTCGAAACATATCTTGGTGTTTGCGTTTGATCCACTTTCTCTAACTCTCTCTTATATTGTGCCTTGCATTGATTCATATTGTCATATCACACTTATATGCTTGGTTGTGTTTGTTTGTGTGCCTCACTTGTGTTTAACCACGAGAGCTTCATATAGCACCTCAACTTTTATTCAGAGGAATCAAGAGGAGTTAGTCCAGAGCCCTTCACCGGGAATTCGGCTACACTCGTTGGTTACACTAAGTGTGTTGTATTAAGTTTTTAATTCCGCATTATTGTTCATAGATTAGCCGCACACCTATTCACCCCCCCCCCCCTCTTTAGGTATACTTTCAGTTTCCCGATCCTGATGGGGCTCATAAATGCTTTAAAAAAGAGAGAAGAAATGTGTAACCCGCAATAATCAAGCCTGAGATTCTCAACACTAAGTTCAAGTGCACAAACCACTATGTCACATTGGCATGCAATTAGAGGAGCATTGAGATTAGTTTTATGCACTATTTTTGTAACGCCCCGATCCCGCGGATACGGGGACGTCACTGCAACGTATATACGTAAGTCCGAAGTACCTTCCCGTATATACGCTAAGCATCAGTACAAACAAGAATCAGAGTACGGAAGCAAATGGTGCATTATACATTCCAACACATATATCCAATTACAGAATTATCACCAGATGTGATTACAATATTACAATAATATTATATCACTGATGCGCAAATGCGGAATACAAGAGATATACAATATATATGAACAGTACAAAAGGGAGCTCACATACAAGTATACAAGGAAATGTACAAGTATGAATAGAAAAAGGGCACTCACGAGTTTGCTAAGAGGAAACTCGAGAGGTATGAAGGGGGCCTGGAAGGATGTGGCTCTGGACGGTCGGCTGGAGATCCACGCTATCGCTGCGCCACTCTGATCAGCACCGGGAGAATCCACTCGCTCCAAGCTCCGTGACCTGGACATGAGAATCCAGGGGAGTCAGTGAAACTCCCCAGGCGAGTAGGAATATGGATGCCAGGTGGCGAGCCAGGAGGAGCACAAGTGTCAAGTACAGAAGACAGGAGGGTTAGAACACAATGAAGTATATATGAACGGGTATGACATAATCATCATAAAATAGGAAATGCAAGGTAAAGCTAATCACAAGCAAAAGTGATTGTATACCTTAGGTCACGGTCCCATGAGACTAGTACATCGAAAGAATAATCCAACAGGAAACCCTCATCTATATACTGTTATCTCATGCCACAGAATATCCAAGCGTATAGAATCAGAGATGCAAATCATATAACAGTCAAACGGGAATACAAAACGGGAATCACAACATGCATAGCAGATGAAACAGGAAATCATAACCTGAATCTATTATTATTATTATTATTACTTGTCTTACTTTGATATCTAGCTATGTGAACTAGCGTCCCAACGCACATAGATCCATATCCGAGTAAAGCAAGGTTTGTTTATTGGAAACTAGCGGGGGTATCAACGAACTATGTTTACAGTGGGTCCCGTGCATGCCCGGGACCACGGTCCAGGATTGTTCCGTTGCATGGAAACGGAAGCCAGCCGCAAGGCTAAACAGGAGGGACTTATGTATGCCCTTATAATAATGAAGCCAGGAATAAGGGAGCCAGCTCTCCCCTCGGTCCCCTGGAGGCCCACAGGTCAGACCGGATATAAAGTGCACAACATACCTAATACCACTGTAAACACGAACACATATTGATATCCGCATGTTTCCCCCGACCCATACAAGTTGGTCCTTTTAGGATTTATTAGTTTAATTATCACTTTACGGGATTAACAGGAATGGGCATGATCAGGAATCAGGAGTACATAAATACTATATAGTCAGGTCGCTGCATGTAAAGCAGGAATACAATATACAGGTCACTGATCATGATACAGGATAATAAGTCAAGTTCCCGTAAAGATGACAATCACAAGTCAAGTACATCATGCTGGGTATAAAGTGATAGCATGATAGGATGGTGATATTTAGTAAACAACCAAGCATAGCAAGATATTGGTAATAGTCTGGGTAAGTCAGGTCATAACAAGAGAGTCAGGTCAAATAGTAGCAAGCCAAGTGGTTAGGTGATAACATACAAGATATCAGGTGACATACATGTGTTAAAAGGAAGCATGTAACTAATAAGTCTGAAGTAATAGCAGGGCAAGTGACAACATATCAGAAACCAAGAATAAACGACCACGAAGGGTCGGCCACGCATGGTATATGATAAAGAAGCAAGCATATCAGAAATCAAGAATACAACGACCACGAAGGGTCTGCCACGCATAGTATGAAAGCAGTAAAAGATATATGGAATAAAGTATATGAAAACATGAAGCGAAATACTTATCGTCCCGACGAAACGGGGAACTCAAATAAAGAATGGCGAGACTACTCGCCTAAATCACCGAAAGCCGAAAAGTCCGAAATCCATGGAACTCGCGCACGCGCCATAAAATAATAATATATAGAGAGAGAAAGTGAAGAGGAGAGAGAAAGTGAAGAGAGAGAAAGAGAGAGAAATCTAGAGAGAGAAAGGGAGATTTCTAGAGAGAGAAAGAGATGATGAGAGAGAGAGAATCAGGAGAGAGAGAGGGTGCGGTTGAGAGAGAGAGAGATAGAGTGAGAAAGAGAGGAGAGAGAAAGAGAGAGGAGAGAGAAACAGGAGAGAGAGAGATCCAAGAGAGAGAGAGGGAGAGTCCAGGAGAGAGAGAGAAGAGAGAAACAGAGAAGGGGGCTGTTGCCCCCTTGCTCCCGCACACAGCGCCCCCCCCCCACTGGGGGCGCTCAGCCGGCCGCCGCCAGGGCGGCGCCGGCGGCGCCGGCCGCCGGCAGAAAAGGAGGGGGCGGCTGCCCCCTCAATCAGAACACAGGAGGGGGCTGTGCCCCCTCCAGCAAGGGAAAAGAGAGGGGGCTTGCCCCCCTCTCCGGCCAAGCACAGGGGCCCAGGTGGGCCCCTGGCTGCACGCGGCCGCCGGCCACCGCCGGCGGCGCCAAGACCAGGGGTGGCGCCGGCCACCCCAAAAAGGAAAGGAAAAAGAAAGAGAGGAAAGAAAAGAAAAAGAAAAGGAAGAAGAAAAGGAAAAGAAGAAGAAAGGAAGAAGAAAAAGAAGGGAGGAGAAGAGGGGAGTTCGCCGGAGTTGGAGAGTCTCGCCGGCGGTGGTGGACGTGGCCGGATCCGGGGAGGAAGAGAGGGAAGAAAATGAAAAAGGAAAGAAAAGGAAAGAAAAGAAAGAGAGAAAGAGGAAGGAGATGGCCGGGGCTTTGGGGTCTTCGCCGGCGTCGTGGTGGCCGGAGGCGCCGGCGGTGGGCTTGGTTGGGTGTCGCCCACGCAGGAGAGGAGAAGAAGAAGAAGAAGAAGAAAAAAAGGGAAGAAGGAAAAAGAGAAAGAAAAAGAAAAAGAAAGAAAAGAAAAAGAAAAGAGAGAGAGAGATTGATGGATGGGAGAGGGGGTGGTGTCACCACATGGGGACGCGTGGGCTGCTGGAGTCGGTGGGAAAAGGAAGGAAAAGAAAGGAAAAGAAGAAAGAAAGATTTAAAATAATAATATAATAATAAGGTTGAAAAATCGACTGTCTCCGAAAAATCCCCAAAAATACCCGGAGGTAGAAAACGTCATCCTGAGGAATAATATGAAATCGATTTTCAGAAATAAAATCCCGTTTTCAAATTAAAAATCCGGAAGTCAACCGCCGATACCGGTCTACACCGGGTCGGCCGGATTTTGATAAATTCCGAAAAATCCCAGAAAATGTATTAAAAGAAAATATGATTTTAAGACATAAAGTGAAAGCGGAATTCAGAAATTCAATTCCGATTGTAAACTAAAAATCCTGGAATCAGTTAACTACCGACTCCGAAGGAATTTTCATAAAATCATAAAATCCTCAGAAAAAGTATTTAGATAAGAAATGTGATTCTAAGAAATAATGTCTAAAAGACCTTCTAGAAATTCCTAACTGTTTGTGATTAAAAATCCTGGAATCGGTCAGCGGCACTGGCCGACACCGGTTTTGAAGAAATTCATTTTAATTCCAAAAAATCTAGAAAATCATAGAAAATATATAATAATGGAAATAATATTTAAAACTAAAATCGGTCAAATCTAATCACCAGAAAGACCAAATCGAATAATATACTATAATCGAGTTCCTGGTTCGGACTGGGACTGACTCCGAGTCCACGAATCCAAATCCAAGACAAAACAATCATATAAGGAATTCATAAAGCAAAACAAATACAGGAAACAAATCGAAAAATACGATCGAAAAATCTGAATACGCAACTAAGTACGTATTCCGGAACGGGGTATTACAATCCACCCACCTTACAAAATTGCGTCCTCGCAATTTCGTTAAGGGGCAAATTGAATACAAAGGGACAAGGTGGAATTTATACCAATTAAGATATGAAGCACTATAGGTAGGGCTCTCAAGTCAACTGAATAATAATCATACTCTGCATTTCCGGCTGATGATGTCGTGGCTGTGTAATAAATCTTTAGAATAATGCTGAATAATACTGATGATGTCGTGGCTGTGAAATAAAGAAAACCCCGAAAATCCTGAGCATAATAAAGAAGACCGATAATTAAGAATCCGACTGCTGTCCTCTGAAAGATAGCCAGATCAAGATCGATCTGGAGAATACCAAGCTTCATAGAATTGCCGAAGAGATCACATAATAGCTTCATTCTGAACCAGCCACTACCTCTCTAGTCTAGTCATATCTTAAGATAGTATAAGGCTTCATAAAACCAAAACAGGAAAGGATAGGAGGAATTTAGAATCAAAGGAAAGATAGTCAAGAAATAGATAACTCTGCACTTGCAGTTGGAATGTATAACCAAGACTCATGTATTCCAGTTGCAAATCTCTTTACCATTGATTTGCCTTCTGGACGTACTGAGGAGGTTTAGAGTCTAAGCTGACCTAAGCTCTGACGAGCCTAAGTTGACCTATGCTCTGATACCAACCTGTAACGCCCCGATCCCGCGGATACGGGGACGTCACTGCAACGTATATACGTAAGTCCGAAGTACCTTCCCGTATATACGCTAAGCATCAGTACAAACAAGAATCAGAGTACGGAAGCAAATGGTGCATTATACATTCCAACACATATATCCAATTACAGAATTATCACCAGATGTGATTACAATATTACAATAATATTATATCACTGATGCGCAAATGCGGGAATACAAGAGATATACAATATATATGAACAGTACAAAAGGGAGCTCACATACAAGTATACAAGGAAATGTACAAGTATGAATAGAAAAGGGCACTTACGAGTTTGCTAAGAGGAAACTCGAGAGGTATGAAGGGGCCTGGAAGGATGTGGCTCTGGACGGTCGGCTGGAGATCCACGCTATCGCTGCGCCACTCTGATCAGCACCGGGAGAATCCACTCGCTCCAAGCTCCGTGACCTGGACATGAGAATCCAGGGGAGTCAGTGAAACTCCCCAGGCGAGTAGGAATATGGATGCCAGGTGGCGAGCCAGGAGGAGCACAAGTGTCAAGTACAGAAGACAGGAGGGTTAGAACACAATGAAGTATATATGAACGGGTATGACATAATCATCATAAAATAGGAAATGCAAGGTAAGCTAATCACAAGCAAAAGTGATTGTATACGCTTAGGTCACGGTCCCATGAGACTAGTACATCGAAAGAATAATCCAAACAAGGAAACCCTCATCTATATACTGTTATCTCATGCCACAGAATATCCAAGCGTATAGAATCAGAGATGCAAATCATATAACAGTCAAACGGAATACAAAACGGGAATCACAACATGCATAGCAGATGAAACAGGAAATCATAACCTGAATCTATTATTATTATTATTATTATTACTTGTCTTACTTTGATATCTAGCTATGTGAACTAGCGTCCCAACGCACATAGATCCATATCCGAGTAAAGCAAGATTTGTTATTGGAAACTAGCGGGGGTATCAACGAACTATGTTTACAGTGGGTCCCGTGCATGCCGGGACCACGGTCCAGGATTGTTCCGTTGCATGGAAACGGAAGCCAGCCGCAAGGCTAAACAGGAGGGACTTATGTATGCCCTTATAATAATGAAGCCAGGAATAAGGGAGCCAGCTCTCCCCTCGGTCCCCTGGAGGCCCACAGGTCAGACCGGATATAAAGTGCACAACATACCTAATACCACTGTAAACACGAACACATATTGATATCCGCATGTTTCCCCCGACCCAATACAAGTTGGTCCTTTTTAGGATTTATTAGTTTAATTATCACTTTACGGGATTAACAGGAAATGGGCATGATCAGGAATCAGGAGTACATAAATACTATATAGTCAGGTCGCTGCATGTAAAGCAGGAATACAATATACAGGTCACTGATCATGATACAGGATAATAAGTCAAGTTCCCGTAAAGATGACAATCACAAGTCAAGTACATCATGCTGGGTATAAAGTGATAGCATGATAGGATGGTGATATTTAGTAAACAACCAAGCATAGCAAGATATTGGTAATAGTCTGGGTAAGTCAGGTCATAACAAGAGAGTCAGGTCAAATAGTAGCAAGCCAAGTGGTTAGGTGATAACATACAAGATATCAGGTGACATACATGTGTTAAAAGGAAGCATGTAACTAATAAGTCTGAAGTAATAGCAGGGCAAGTGACAACATATCAGAAACCAAGAATACAACGACCACGAAGGGTCGGCCACGCATGGTATATGATAAAGAAGCAAGCATGTCAGAAATCAAGAATACAACGACCACGAAGGGTCTGCCACGCATAGTATGAAAGCAGTAAAAGATATATGGAATAAAGTATATGAAAACATGAAGCGAAATACTTATCGTCCCGACGAAACGGGGAACTCAAATAAAGAATGGCGAGACTACTCGCCTAAATCACCGGAAAGCCGAAAAGTCCGAAATCCATGGAACTCGCGCACGCGCCATAAAATAATAATATATATAGAGAGAGAAAGTGAAGAGGAGAGAGAAAGTGAAGAGAGAGAAAGAGAGAGAAATCTAGAGAGAGAAAGGGAGATTTCTAGAGAGAGAAAGAGATGATGAGAGAGAGAGAGAATCAGGAGAGAGAGAGGGTGCGGTTGAGAGAGAGAGAGAGAGAGATAGAGTGAGAAAGAGAGGAGAGAGAAAGAGAGAGGAGAGAGAAACAGGAGAGAGAGAGAGAGATCCAAGAGAGAGAGAGAGGGAGAGTCCAGGAGAGAGAGAGAGAGAGAGGAGAGAAACAGAGAAGGGGGCTGTTGCCCCCTTGCTCCCGCACACAGCGCCCCCCCCCACTGGGGGCGCTCAGCCGCCGCCGGCCAGGGCGGCGCCGGGCGGCGCCGGCCGCCGGCAGAAAAGGAGGGGGCGGCTGCCCCCTCAATCAGAACACAGGAGGGGGCTGTGCCCCCCTCCAGCAAGGGAAAGAGAGGGGGGCTTGCCCCCTCTCCGGCCAAGCACAGGGGCCCAGGTGGGCCCCTGGCTGCACGCGGCCGCCGGCCACCGCCGCGGCGCCCAAGACCAGGGGTGGCGCCGGCCACCCCAAAAAGGGAAGGAAAAAGAAAGAGAGGAAAGAAAAGAAAAAGAAAAGGAAGAAAAAAGGAAAAGAAGAAGAAGGAAGAAGAAAAGAAGGGAGGAGAAGAGGGGAGTTCGCCGGAGTTGGAGGAGTCTCGCCGGCGGTGGTGGACGTGGCCGGATCCGGGGAGGAAGAGAGGGAAGAAATGAAAAAGGAAAGAAAAGGAAAGAAAAGAAAAAGAGAGAAAGAGGAAGGAGATGGCCGGGGCTTTGGGGTCTTCGCCGGCGTCGTGGTGGCCGGAGGCGCCGGCGGTGGGCTTGGTTGGGTGTCGCCCACGCAGGAGAGGAAGAAGAAGAAGAAGAAGAAGAAAAAGGGAAGAAGGAAAAAGAGAAAGAAAAAGAAAAAAGAAAGAAAAGAAAAAGAAAAAGAGAGAGAGATTGATGGATGGGAGAGGGGGTGGTGTCACCACATGGGACGCGTGGGCTGCTGGAGTCGTGGGAAAAGGAAGGAAAAGAAGGAAAAGAAAGAAAGAAAGATTTAAAAATAATAATAATAATAAGGTTGAAAAATCGACTGTCTCCGAAAAATCCCCAAAATACCCGGAGGTAGAAAACGTCATCCTGAGGAATAATATGAAATCGGTTTTCAGAAATAAAATCCCGTTTTCAAATTAAAAATCCGGAAGTCAACCGCCGATACCGGTCTACACCGGGTCGGCCGGATTTTGATAAATTCCGAAAATCCCAGAAAATGTATTAAAGAAGAAATATGATTTTAAGACATAAAGTGAAAGCGGAATTCAGAAATTCAATTCCGATTGTAAACTAAAAATCCTGGAATCAGTTAACTACCGACTCCGAAGGAATTTTCATAAAATAAAATCCTCAGAAAAAGTATTTAGATAAGAAATGTGATTCTAAGAAATAATGTCTAAAAGACCTTCTAGAAATTCCTAACTGTTTGTGAATTAAAAATCCTGGAATCGGTCAGCGGCACTGGCCGACACCGGTTTTGAAGAAATTCATTTTAATTCCAGAAAAATCTAGAAAATCATAGAAAATATATAATAATGGAAAATAATATTTAAAACTAAAATCGGTCAAATCTAATCACCGGGAAGACCAAATCGAATAATATACTATAATCGAGTTCCTGGTTCGGACTGGGACTGACTCCGAGTCCACGAATCCAAATCCAAGACAAAACAATCATATAAGGAATTCATAAAGCAAAACAAATACAGGAAACAATCGAAAAAATACGATCGAAAAATCTGAATACGCAACTAAGTACGTATTCCGGGAACGGGTATTACAATTTTCCTTCTATATATATGGTATCATATGGGTTAATTGAGACCTCTCTACTAGGTGAGGCCCTAGGCGGATGCCTCACCTGCCTAGTGGTAGAACCGACCTTGTTAGTTTTATTTAATTTTGTATTAATTTAAGTAAATTATATTGTTATATATAAATAAGGGACATAAAGTAAGAAGTACAAATTGGACAAGTACGGAACAGTCCTATTCAAGTATGAATAGAAACACAAATTGACTAGTTCAGTACGGTATATGAGCCAAGATGGTATCTATTGAATGGGTTTATGGGCTTGAGATCCATGTAGTATTGGACCTAGCTACTTTTATGTGGCCCGTTTGCGGGCTTGACACAAAACGACTCACTTCCAACCCAACTCATGGATGCAAAATCTAACTAGATTTCAAATGCCTGTGACTCTATCTCATGGGAGTTTGTTAATCCCTGATTGATTCAATAAATTTGATAAGTTCAAAACTTTGAAATATTAGATTTGTTTGTTACAAAATCAAGAGAATAAAAAGACCATTTCATTGCATCTTGGAATACGAAAAACAAAGTCAGTATGCGAAAGTTATGATGTTTTTAAATTACATAAGCAATTCTGCAAATTTTGCATGGGAAGATCTGTAAATTTTATATTAGTTTTGTAAAATCTCAGAACTATCATAACTTAAAAACCTCATAACTTCTTATATGGGCTCCATTTTTCACGTTCCAGGATGCAATGGAATGATCTTTTCATTATCTTGATCTTGAAATAGACAAACTTGATGTTTCAACCATTTGAACTTATCAAATTTTCTGATCTTCCTACATCAATTGCACGATGACAAAGATTTCTTTTCCCGCTAGGAGGTATGATGTAAGCTTACATCCCTCTAAAAAACAACAAAAAAAAATCCACTAATAATATGTTGAGTGTCTTAGCGTCTAGTGCCTAATACACAACTGATACTAATTTTTGTGTTGATATACGTTATGTTTTAATTTGATATTTGTATTAAAAATAATAATAAGATCACGAATATTTGTGAGTTCAATTAAAACGGTCATTATTCCATCTCATGAACTCGATGTAAAAAAACCAAGGTAGTTAAAGTATAATTCTATACTTAAATCCACTAACATTTACCCATTTCTCTTCCCAATTTGTTCTCAAATGTATCAATGTATTTTCATCTGTGATTAAGTTATAAAATTATAGAAGTACTGCTTATATAAATCTATAGATAATATTCTTTAATCATCATATCTAGAAGTATTTGTATATGTGGGCTTTTTTTTTTTCCCAATCACATGTAATCACATCATGTTGTATTTAATACTCGTATTCACGTTCATACAACCTTACATGTAACTATCTAAAGTCCACTATAGTAGAATGCTAAAATCTTTGTATGTAAAAGACTTCTTTTTTCCCTCCAAACTTAACGGAACCACACTTCTCAGCTGACCACTTTGCAGTCCTTATTAGTAATTATTAATTCTGTCATTTGTTTGAAAGGATATAGAAAGAAACTGCCATCATCAAAAGTAAGCAAAATAAGAGCAATTCAAGAAAGTCATTGTTATTGTTAGCTTACTAGTCATTCAAAGCTGAGGGGATTTCATCCATTTTAAGTCGCTGCCCACTCGATATTCTTCTTCTCCAAAAGGCCCAAAATTGCCCATGTTGAGTGAGGTATACAAAGTAAGCATTGTTGCAAATCAAGGCAATATTGAGAGCTTAGGTTTTCTTTTATTATTTTATTACTATTACTTTTTTGTTTTGGTTAGTGTTTTTTAAACAAAGGCATTGATATAAGTCGAATTTGAGTCGTTCTACAATCCAGTCACCCCTCTTTGCCATTGAGTCGCAATGCATGCGCCTCTCTTTGACAGGGGTTTGCTCTGAATGTTGTTGAATTGATAGCTTTTTCTTTTCTTTTCTTTTTTTAATGGAAATATTCACCCCGTTTTATTAAAGAGTATGTAGTAAAAAAGACATTCTATAATTATAATAAAATTAAAACACAAGACACTCATTCTAGAGAAAAAGAAAAGTTTCAAAAACTTGACGGAGGGAGAAAGTGGCACCAGTATTTACACCATTAGATCATAAAACAATTTGCTTGACAGCTAGGCCGAGAGCACCACTTTGATTTGAATTTTCTTGATGGTTGAATAAGCAAAAAAAAAAAAAAAAATCATTAGTTGATAAATAAGATTTCTTAGACAAGACGCTGACTACATTTTTTTTTTTAGGGAAAAACAAGATAATGCATTTGAACCCAAGCATTTAATTGAATCCAACAGGTTCACTGAAAAATGCAATAAATTGTGCAATAGAGCTACTACTTGTATAGAGGGCCATTCCATTGAGTTGCTGTTATAAGGAAACTACACAAATTTATTATGGCTCACAACTTTTTTGCTCAGGGTGGCGGGGGCTGTGGCTCTTTAAATAGAGGGAAATGTTGTGTGGGGAGAAGCTGTGGGGCCCTTAGATGGGCATGATGGGAGACAAAGATCACGAGGATGGACCCCACAAGGTTCATGTGGGTCCATCAAATGAATGCAGCAGCTTGCAGGAAGAATTATGAGATGAATCCGAGGGAGATACCCTTGTTCGTCATGATTCTGCAGGGCCTACAGTACACTAGATGGATGTAGAGCCTCAAGGATTTTTCACAACTTTATGCAATTAAAGAATGGCAGGCTGAGGCTGCACACAGAATTTGATGATGCAAAATGTAGATACTTCAAAGATATATCAATTATGCATTCTGCTTGAGGAGAAAACTATATGAGCTTACAACGAGTGCAGCATATGAGTAGTATATATGCAATGAATCTCGAGCCTATTATCAGCTGTAGTGATTTATACAATTTACATAGTTCAACTATTTTCCTTCACTAAAATTTACAACCATATGAGAGAAATAGCTTTTGACAAAGTTGTCAAAGTCGCTCTCAATTGCAACTGAACAAAACCCTTAAAAAATGCAAAAGGCAGTTTATTTTTGTGCTCGATAAATACTGAAGCTAATGTCTTGCACTGTTTTGCTTCTGAAAAGAGGGAAATAAAGAGGGAAATAAAGACAAAATCAGTTCCAAGACTCCGCCGCCTCCAATCTTTCAATTTGCTTGATGAAATTGTGAACCATCATTAGGCCTTCGCTTGTTATGACACTCTCTGGGTGGAATTGAACTCCCTGCAACTCGAAACAAAAATGCATTAACTTTGTGTAGCAAAAAAGTGAGTAGTGGAATTCTTATGAATCGTACTATTTAGCATACATGTACACAAAACTGGACATTTCATATAGCAGCCCGCTTACATTTTTCAGACTTCTGAAGCTGTCAAAAAAAACTCAAAAACGACCAGTCCGGAAGTTCTATACTTATACACCCAGTTAGTGTACCAACGTATCTGTTCAATATCATACATGCACGACATACCTGAGCAACCATGGGTGTGGGAAAGGGTTATTTGGTACTTTTCAAAGCTAAACTGTTTAGTGATAAAGGAATAATCAGTTTGTAAGTGAACCACCGTATCTACTTGATATAAGAAGAAAGAAAGAGCTGGAGGCTTAAAGGAATTAGGTTTTATTGCCAAATGTTTCCCTCCACATAAACTGCAGCACAAGTTCGTAGAAGGTTGACGACATGCTAATTGATCAGGACATGGGCTGCGCAACCTCACATGGTGAACTGTACAAACTCTCTAAGAATGAGATGCCATTCTGTAGTCACCATCATTATATGTCAAGCATAAAAGTGATACCTTCCAAAATTAGGTAATATTTCACATGACAGAGTTTGATTAAGCAGTACTGAGCCTCCCACTAGATATTGGAATTTATATGTATCGAAAACTGAGGGCCTTGACTGCACGGAGATAACTAGTAGTCTAGTTTCAAATGGCATGTGGCAGTAAATGACTGAAGACCCACGGTCAGGAGAAGGGAAAGGAGCGGGTCCACAAAAATGTTCAACAAAGGGTAGTGGCGAGCTCAAGTAAAATGAGAAATAGAAGTAAATTTTGTCACATGTACATCTTGCACTTGGAAAGGTGCATGAATGATGAAGGTTCTTTTTGTAGCATGATCTGAGTGGTAGAGAACATCAAAACAAGATCCAAAATAACTCACTTATTCCCCATTCACTGTAGATGTATACAAATTCTAATATATATATATATACACATATATATATATATACACATATATATATATATACACACACACACACACATATATATATTATATATATATATATATATAGAGAGAGAGAGAGAGAGAGAGAGACTTGTGTAGTTCCAGAAAGATTCGAACCCGAATCCTTCTCACTCAAATACAACCATACATCATACGAATACGAGATCCATTCCGTTGAAGTTGATTTATATTATTTCAAAAATCTATAAACCCAAAATCAAGTATTTTAAATACTTATGGCCCATGTATCAAGTAGGAGAAAAACAGACAGTTTAAATAATGAGTGGATTAGTTTAACAGTGTAGAACATTTGAAACTTAAAAAATTGATTTGTAGAGTTTTTTAAATGATTACATCGTGATCAAATGACCAGATCGAGAATTTGTACGTTTAAAGAGATAGATCTAACCAACTCACTATTTTCAGTCGTCCACTTTGCGCCGCTTGATGGATGGACAAAAAGTATTCAAAACTCTTATTTTTAATTTTTAGCTACTTCAAATAATATAGATCAACTTCAACGGAGTGGATCTTGTATTTGAATGTCGGATGTTGGTATTTGAGTGGGAAGGATCCGGACTCGAATCCTTTCAGAACTACACAAGTTTCTCTCTCTCTCTCTCTCTCTCTCTCTCTCTCTATATATATATATATATATATATATATATATATATATATATATATGGGTTTCTTTATCTTAGCCGCCAGCTGAGAAAGACTCTCAGCTGCCAGTGACGTGTTGCAATATCTATCACAATCTGTGGTAAAGTAATAGGCGGTAATTAAGCCAAAAATTTCAAAAAAAGACCATCAATCACTTTAACTTTAGCAAAGGACCAAAATACCCTCTTTTTACTTTTAACCCAGAAAAAAAACTCATCATCCACAAATTTTCATTGGAAAAGATTTGTGATTTTCATAAAATTTCAGTGGAAGTAATCTGGAATTAGAAATATTTAATTCATCTACATCTAATTTGATAGTGATAAAAGAAAGATCAGGATGACGAGCAAGAAAGCAGCAGCTAAAATAAGGTAAATTTCAAGCGAAAAACTCAAGAAATTGGTTATTTAAAAAATTATGGTTTTTTTTCTATTTTGTGTTGCATTCATATAGATTTTAATCAAATATTTCACACTTTACACGTCATTTTAGTTTAGATCGCAGTTCTAACGAACAAAAAAATTGTCCTCCAGCTTCGTCTTGCGTCACCAATTTTGAAATAACCAATCACATAACAAAAACTTTGAAAACTCTTTTAATCACATTTCAAACTTTAAAATGCGATTTTCAGCCTTTTATATGTTTATTTTAGAACGAATGCGACCAAAGTCGCGGTATTTCAAAAAGACTGATTTGGTGTAAAAAGCGATTTTAATCACATTTCAAAATTTAAACTGAGACTTTCAGCTTTTTTTTAATATGTTTGTTTTAAGAAGAAACTGCGACCAAAGTCCCAGTCTTTGAAAATAATGCTTTGAAATAAAAAGCGGTTTTAATCACATTTCAAACTTAAGATTGCGGCTTTCAGAATTTTTTTAATATATTTGTTATAAAAACTACTGCGATCAAAGTGTCAGTCTTGAAAAATAAGGTGCCTAGAAAGACTGTGACTTTGGTCGCGATCCTTATATAACTGCGAAATTTTTTAAATTGTGACCTTTTGTTTTGATTTTTTGTGCCTTAGGAATTAGACAAGAAGTGAAAGTTCGTCCCTTAAGATCAAGCCTAAAGCCAATGTGCGAATTAATAAAACGATTCAAGAATCACAGTCATTCAGATTTCATTAACGATATGAAGGACACACCCATTGGTCCTACATTCATGACATTTTACAATGAGAAATTTGAAACAGACAAGAGCTTGAAATCCAACATCAGTATTTTGAAAATAGTAGATAAATACGATAGAGATTCAAGATGCTTCGAAATTGAGGGCAAAAGAATTCAATTAATGATAGATATGGCGTTTACGTTTGGTTTACCTATCGAAGGAGCTGATTTCATTATGAAAAAAACTGTACGTTGAAGGACATGAGTGTCATTAAACACTATTTCAGAAATATGAAGATCATAAAAATCTCAATTGAAGATGCTTTGATTGATCTTTTGATAAAAAAAAGGAGAATTGAATTAGATTTGACAGAGATGAGTAGCTGGAATAGCAAGTGATGTTGAATGAAGTAATTAAAGATAGACAAAGGCTTACAGCCTAAGACTTTACAACTTTGATAATTCTATATATGTCAGCGATATTATTTTTCTCTAACAGTAAATGCACAGTACCTTGATATTTAGTGAAGCAGATTGCAAATATTCAGTTGATGAAAAACATATGCTCGTCTAAAGTTGTCTGGCAGACCCTCCTTGAGTCACTCGATAATTTCAGGCAAAATACATTTGAGCTACAAAGATGCTCAGTGTAAATTCTTATAAATATAATTAAACTATTGTTAAAATTGATGTTAATTGCATATATATGATCACTTATTATTTAACTGATACATTAATATCTGCTGCAGTATTGGTTATGTGAAAGAGTTGAAATTGTCGAACCAAGAACGAGAATGGAGGACAAACTTCTGAGGGCAGTAAGATGGAACTTGCACCATATTAGCAAAGCCCTAAACGATATCAATCTATCAGAGATTGAAGAAAAAATATTATAAAACAATATAAACTATACACAAGTTAAGTACTGTTTTGTTAGTACTGCGGCTATAGTCGTTTTTCTTATAAATTGGTGATTATAAGGACTGCGACAAAAGTTGCAATTTTTAAAGCCAACATAAATTGTAGGTAAATGTTTTTTTAAGATTGCGACTGTGGTCAGTCATGATAAAACACAAATTTTCTAATGTTTTGTTAGTACTACGACTGTAGTCGCAGTCCTCAGTTGTTTACTTACATATTCTGATTCAGACTGCGACCAAAGTCTCAGTCCTGGTGAAACACAAATTTTACTAATTTTCGGTTAAGACTGCGATTTTAGTCGCAGTTCTCAATATTTTGGTTATAATTTGGTATTTGTTTTACTTGACGTGCAGATTTTAAGTAGAATGACCAATATTTCAAGGGAGAAAAACTACAATTGTTTTGCTTTGGTAGAGAAAGAAGAAGAAATAGCTAAAGAAAATGTTGAAGATGAAATTGAAAAAGAACAAGAACTTAGAAAAAAAATATTGAAGAGAGCATGACAGAAACAAATATTACAGGTTTTCTACCAGAACCAAGAGATGATAGAAGTAGAGATTTTGAGAAATGAAAATATATATCTGAAAAATAGAGTGCTTGAATTAGAAAACAAATTGAAGAAATAAAAGAGAAAAAGGCTGAAAGAGAAAAAGAGAAAAGATGAAAAAAGAGAAAAGAGTAGAAAAGAAGAAAGAAAAGATGAAGAAGGTCAAGGAGGAGGAAGAAGAGATGATCAGAACACCAAATATGGAGAAAGAAGAACAGGAGAAGAGGAAGGAGCCAAAGATAAAGAAGGAGAGAAAGGCGATGAAGAAGAGGAAGGATGAGGAAAAGGAAGAGGAGAAAAGAATAAAGCAAGAGAAAATTGAGAAGAAGAGGAGGAGGGGGCAGGAGGAAGAGGAGAAGAGACGAGGAGGACGGAGGAGGAGGAAGAGGAGCAGAAGAAGAGGAAGAAAAAGGAGGAACAAGATAAGGCGAAGAGGAACGAAAAGAAGGAAGAGGAGATGGAGAAGAGGAGGATGGAGAAGAAAGAAAATGATAGAGAGAACAGGGAGGAGGAGGATATTATGCTTGAGAAGAAAAATGCTGAGACAGTGGAAAAAAATTTTTGAGATAAGTATCAGAGGATTAGAATTTTCAGATTTCACTCTAAACTTGACTCGAGCAATACTTGACATCAACAAAAAAAAACTTCAGAGCTACAAACTAAAGAACAATCTCCCATTGTGGAGAAAGAAAAAGTTATCAAGAAAAATCAATGGATGTCTCCAAAGGATCTATAGATAGGGGAGTCAAAGAACGTAAAAGAGCTGAAAGAAAACGTGATGATTCCGGCTTTGTTTACCCAAAACAAACAAAAAAAACATGTAAGGAGACAATTCCACAAGCTCAGGCAGATATAACTGACCCTGACTTCGACACAGAAAAAAAGGCAAAAGTCAGTCAATATTCAGGGATCTAAATGAAAGCCTTCTGCACAAATACCTGGAGCCAGAAAAATAAGCAATCATCAAGAACTTTTTTGACATAGCCACCTACGAGTTGGTGAATTTCTTTCTTGTATTTTTACAAATTCTTACATCTATCAAAAATGCTCAAATTAATATAACTGCGACCGTGGTCGTGGTTATATTATAATCAATAAATTTTTAATTCTACAAAAACTCATGCAGTTTATTAATCAAATCTCTAAAATATTTGCTATTGGTAGTGTTGTTGCATATCAGGATCCAGACAATGAAATATATGTTGTTGGAAATGACATAGAGGATCTATTGTTCAACAAGGATATAGATGCAAATGTCATTTATTTTTACATGAAGCGTTTAGAACAAAAGGGCGGTATTAAAAAATTATTCTTTCGCAGCGAAGCATGAGTAATTATGACTCTTTCTTTTTACAAAGATTACCATCTGTCAATATGCGCAAAAACAATGTGACCTTGAATGAGACTACGACTTTGACCGCAGTTCTTATTGTGATCATGCATAAATATGACTGCGACCAAGGTCGTAGTCTAATAATAATTCAATAAAGTGACCGCAGTTATATGTAATCAATAATTTTAATCTTTTAATGTTTGTTTCATCTAATATTAAAACCATGGTGTTTTATCAAAAAGAAATGATCTTAAAGAATTTTTCATAAAAAACAAAGTGAAAATTTGGAATACAGACACAGAGTACATGTTCTTCCCGATTAATCATAAACACAATGTTGATGATGCTGGTTCCACTAGACGCTCTTGATTTTTGACTGCCAAACACAAGAGTGAATATTTTACAACTCCTTGGTTACTGTGGATAAAATCAGCCGCGTATTAAAAATGTACCAAAGTGACGCTAGAACAATGGTAACATAATCTTAATCATATTGAATTTTTTATTTGGATTCAATTGCATTAAAACTAAATGTTATCTTTTACTTTTGTAAATACAGAAGAAAGACTAATAAAAATATTTGAAGAAAATTTCAAGATGAAGATGAAGAAATGTAATATTAAGTATGCAAAATGTCTCCAATAGGCTAATAGGTAAGTTTATTTTGAAAGATTTATCAGTTTTTAATTCTTTTTGAACATATTTCAGTAGTTAAAAAATTAATGTCAAATTTAATTATTTTTCATATTTCTACAGTGTTTGTTGTGCTATATATGTCTGTAAGTACATCGAGTGTATAGCATCTGGTGTACCTTCTACAGTTAATGATGTAAGTGGTAGAGCTGTAAAGAAACTGCGAGGCGAAATTGCTTACATATTACTTGCAGACAAATCAAAAAGTTGGGATGAAAAGACTGAATTGATTAGAAAAATGCAATTCGATGATTGAGATATATAATTTTTTTGTATTTTAAATGAACACATTCATTGTACAAAAATTAATGAATATATGATTAATGAATTCTTTTGTACATATTTTTTTACTGGTAATAAGAACTGCGATCATGGTCGCATTTACTTATAAATCAGATATTATTATAACTGCGACAACATCAGCAGTCATATTGTACGATGAAATGTCATTTTAAATGAACTGCGACTATGGTCGTAGTATGAAATGTTTAGTTCTTATTGTACATTAAAACTGCGACCAAGATCGCAGAACACAAACAATATATAAAAATTGCTCTCATCAAGCATTGCGACCATAGTCGCAGTACTTGTTCACAATCTGCACATTACAATATTTTTTTAGTTTATAAAATGCGACACAGGCCGCAGTCCTAACAATCAAACATTCTCAAACTAGATTAGCACTGCGACCGTGAACGTAGTCCTTATATAACACAACTTTCAATCCTATATTATGAATGCGACCCTAATGGCAGTCATTAAAATCCTGTCTACCCTGAAACTGTGACTTTAGTTGCAGTCCTCACAAAACGCTAGTAAAATTAATCAGGATAAAGTTAAAATATTGCATTATAGTAAAATTAAATATCTGAAATGAAACAATCAATAAAAGTTAATTTATAGTTTATATCATAAAATTCTGAAAAAAAAAGTACGTTTGGGGTTCTCCCGCCATAAATGCTTCAATTAAATATTTAATTATTTTTTATCCCTTTTTCGAATTCTCAACCGTCACCTCTAATACGTATTGTAATTGTTCACGTCGTTTCAGAGTATTGTCCTTTTTGGTGTGCCTGTAAGTAATATATATTAAAGATCTGATTTCTAAAAATTTGTGTTGTTCTTTGACAATTTAATTTCTAAACTTCATCACGAAATTTATGCTTGAATCATGTATTCTCCTTCTTCCTCCGAACAATCTAATTTCAACTTCACTAATTCTCCATAAGTCCTCTCTTTCTCCAAGGGATTCTAATGATTCTAATAGCAGTTTAGACTTCTCTCTTTTTGATTATCTCCTTCCGTCAAATAATGATGTTTCTGATCCTACACTTCATGAGGAGGATCAAGTTCTGTTGGGGCCTGGTGAGGAGCTTATTATTCCTATGCCACTTTACGAAGACATGCTTGATAAAAGCATGTCCTCTGATGCTGAAGGCGCGTTTTCTTCCAGCATGTCCTCTGAAGGTTCTTCTCGATACGGACCGGAGGAAGAACTAAGTACAAACAACCCATGCTGAGAGTTTTTCGACGAACCAAAGTACCCTTCAAAAGAGGTGGAAATTGAGGAGGTCGCAAGGGAGAAGAGGAAAGTGAGGAAGAGGTAGACCAGGAGAATGAAAAAGACAATTTTGATTATGATGGTGATGACGAGGACTAGGATTTTATGTTCTTTTGATAATCACTTTCTTTTGTCTTCTTTTTAGAGCTTCTAATGCTCTGTTTGTAAAGTCTCTTTCTGACCATATGATATGTTATAAATAAAATTTCCTTCTTACTGAAAATGTTCTTCCACGCTTTTTAAATACATGTACAAGTATGATCTTCCATGCTTTCTAATTCACAGTGATCACAAAACTTTGAAAACAATGATTTTATAAATACTATGACTATGGTCGCAATCCTCATAGATACGTTATAATTTACGTCATCATACGATGACAAATATATTCATGTACTACAAACAGTTGCAAATTTTTATTAAGAATGCACTATGGTCGCATTATATAATTAAAAATGCAAAGTTCTCATTGTGCATCCGAACTGTGACTAAGGTCGCAGTAAACAAATAATATATAAAACTATATTAGGACAGCAACTCTATTTGCAGTCAGTAAAATCATACGACTGTGATCACAGTCTTCAGTTAAATATATTCTATCAAGTAAAATACTGCGACTATGGTCGCAGTCTATAGTTAATTATATTTTATATTGATACTGCGATCATAGTCACAGTCCTCACAAAACACTATAGTTCATTATATTCAATCAAATAAAAAACTGCGACTATGGTCGCAGTGTGTAAACAGAAATAGTTTGTTGATGATGATTTACTCATGTGAATAGAGCAAAGGGCAGGTTTAGATTAGTCTTGTATGTGGTATTAAACACTACCACATCAGAAAAACTTAAATAAGATCTTGTTCTTCTATCGGCCCAAAAGACACTTCTTAGTGTGCATACATAATCAACCTCACAGACAAATAAAAATTATGGATGTCTCTGTAATATCCTAAAACTAGGTGATATTATAAGGCATTAATTAAATAAATAAATAAATAGAAAAGGCAACAATTAGGGTTAAGAAAAACATATTATTTTTAATAGTAAATATTGTGACCTAAAGCTCATAACTTAACTTACTATCCAATAGGGTTTAAATTTTCATACCCAAACCCAATAAGAAACCCAACTCAAATAGAATTTTTTTCTTAATTCCATATCCCTTTAAATCCAAGAATATCCAAAGAATAAAAACAAACAAAAACCATTTAAAATTTGTGGAAAATCCTCCCTTATCCTGAAACACCTCAAAATCAAGTTCAAACTAATAAATAAGCATTTAAATTTATGAGCATATCTAAATCCTAACTAAAAAACAATTTAAACTTAAACTAAACACTAGAAAAACATGATAAAACTAATCTTATATGATCATTTATAAACAAATCTGAAATTAATTCATCAAAAAAAAAACAATCTACTCCAGGGGGAGGAGAAGATCATTACTCATCAAGATTTAGAGTTGATCATCAATAAGGCAAGTACCTAGTTATCGTGCCTAGAACTATCTTACTGTTGTAATTTTTGTGCTTTTTTAGTAATTAATGATAACTTAGATATTTTCAAATAATGCGTTCGATTATTAGTAGCATATGTTCTCATTAACGGTGGGAAAAAAAGGGGTTTCCGCACAGGACCACTACTTATGCTCAAGTATATTTTCTTTTAATGCTTGTGATGAAAGGAAGTACGAGTTGCCAAAATTCTGGATATGTATTTTCTGATGTCTTCCATGCTTTCATTTGCATTTGAGAAGTTTGCCCTAATTTCATAATCTTCCATCCTATTTTGATGGTCTTTCTGGCATCTGTCTACTTGAAAACGTAGAAACATGGAGTATTTCATTTATTACTCTTCGGGGGGGAAAAAACCTGAGTTACTTGTGTGATTATTGCCTGAACGAAAAGGATCAAACACCAAGTGCAAATGTCCAAATTCAGCCACAATAAAATTGTGCAATTCAGCCATAGAAAAATTGTATCCATTTTAAAGGTCAAGATCCATCCAATTTACAACATATTCCAGTAGCTTTAGCATGTAATAGACCCTAGTATCCAATTTGAACGACGACAAGCTAGAAATTAAGATGAGATAATTAATAATAAATACTACTAGACCAAAACACATTTGATATATTTTTTCAGAGAAAGGACGAAGCCTCAACTTGAAGGCCCTAACCCAATGTATAAACTGTTATATATACTAACACCTTCATGCTCCTCTCTGTGATTGGATGGCTGATAGGATACAAGATTCCAAAGGGATGAGAAACACTAGGTTATTATTTGATAAAGGGTTTACTTTTGTGCCGTTTGGATTTATTGCAAATTATTTATGGGATAATTATTAGGTATCTGATATCAAAGGAGTGTTTCTGTATGTGAAGGTAAGGTGAAGGGTGGTAAAAACCTGCCCTATGGGCTTAGCATTTTTAGTTCAGTAGCATAGGAGCATGGTTCCAAAATTTCTTTCACTAACAGAGAGACTATAATTAGGGGGAAGATGATTAGATCCATAGGATAATGGCATATTGAGAAGAAATCGAAAAGTGATATATATAGTTCCTGTCTTAATTTGTCAAAGTAAGAGACGTCGTGCTTACATAAAAATAGTATAGAACATATATATAAATATAACTGAATTTTTATTTAATCATGGCAAGAAGCCCCCTTCAAATTTTGTTAACGTTGGCATCTTATGGGCTAATTAAATAATCTTTCATAGGTCTTTACTTTTCTACTTAACTCTTCTTTTCAACAGTATCAATATCATGCTCTGCACTATGCTTCTCCTTTTGTTTGTTATTGGGACTGCTCTAAGTAGTGTCGTCTTCCCACACCATGTTTCTTATTACTTGTCCAAGAGAATAATCAGGACTTGAGTTCAACCTTTGAACTTTGCTTGTCAAAACAAAGACTACTGTAATTAGAGGTCATCGATGGGGCATTCTTGGATTGTATTCTATAAACTAAATTAAATTTCTAGCCTCTAAATTTAAATCCTGAACTTGATCATTGATAAATTGGGACATGTTATTGTTCGATGCTAGATTTTCGTGCATGTTATTAATGTTGTTTCAAGTTAAATACTTGTATAAATCATAATTGAACCATTTGCTACATGATGACAAATAACCAACATGATTGATCTCTTTCAGTAGAAAGACACCATGTTATAGGAATTACCATATGAACATCTTGGACATGAATATGAACATGAACATGACAACTTGAATGACATGGATAATGCTTGCGTGAAGCATATACTTGGAATTACTTGAGAAAATAATACATGGTGATTATATGAGCTTGACAAGAACATGGTGACATGATTATTCTTGGTATTTGGTTCACGTAAAGGATATTCATGCTCTATAATAAAATTTGATTACAAAAATGATGAAACACGGGGCTAATATGGGGAAAATTGATAGTGAAAACTGAGAAAGTGTAACTTGAGTACCGTACCTGAGTACAAGGTATTGTGGTGTTTATTTTACATAGTGCAGTCACTTTGTGACATGGGTTATTGATGAGCTCATTCTACTTATATAACTACTATACTATATTACTCCTGGCATGATATTCCGCTGGGATACATGGATATTTTTTTCACTAGCAGTTTTCAAATAACGATAATCATTGATTGATATGCGAAAATAGGCTGTGAAATGGGACGCAGTCACTTTTGCGTCTCAGAGCCCAATTGACATGCGTAGTAGGCGTAGGATGGGGTACATTCTAAGTTCTACTACACGTAAAAGTTGGGACAGTCTCACCTAATTATAACCCTAAGGACATATCTACAATTAACTTTGTTGTGTGTCTCTTATGATAATTGCTACTGTTTGTTTATTTAATGGCTACTTTATTTTGATCGCTTCATGCTTCAAAATGCACTTATGCTTCTGTGAATGTCTGCTTATCATCGTGACTTGAATATTGAATGACTAGTTTCAATGATAAACTTATGCTACAAATACTTGGTGGTGTTTATGAAAATAAGTATCATATAACTGCATATTGCATGTTCTTTCCTTTATCATATACTTCTGTGTGCTCTGCACATACTGCATATTTCTTTCCTTTGTTTGTACTTGTCGGGAGTTTTCTGACTCCCCGAAGTTTGCTTACCTAAATAGTACAGAGCTCGTGGAGACACTGGCTGGAGACGAGGAGTACTACGAGGAGCCTGCTGGAGCCCAGTAGAAGCTGGGAGACTGCTTTTAGTTATTACTTTCATAAACGTATGAATAAAGAGAGAGTTTGGACTCATTTCTTAGTATTGAGATTTGTACCAGTTATTTGATTTTGAACCATTTTAGTCGAACAAATCTTTGATTAGTTTTGTTTCATGTATGTGTACTTTATTTGGACTTGATATGTATATGCAGTAGAAAAGAAAAAATAATATAATTTGCAGGTTAGAGACTTAGCATGCTCTTTGGAGTGTCGACGGTCCAAGTCACATGCTTATCTCGCTTTAATGGGAAGCGGGGTGTGACAGTCTCCCTCCTATCTTGAAAAAAAAATCTGATGATAGAATGAACTCGTGGCCAATGTTTTTGCTCTTATATCAGATATAATCAAAGCATTGTTGTGCGCTTACTTGTTCACAATCTTCTCCAAGATTCATTGGATTAATCACCGGGCAATATTAGAAGGACGCATTCCTACATCATCCAAATTGATCATAATGGTTCTGCTCATTTTTATCGATGTATCTGATGAGAGTAAAAGTGATGCATCTTATCGAGGCTTAATAATACATGTGAATGTGAGTCATCAAACTTGGTGACCTTCCAAAATCTTTTGTCTGGTAATAAACACAGGTGAATATACATCTCAGTAGGACAATGAACTCTACTATCAATATGACAGTTGACGGTAAGCCTTTCTCGTCTTTTATCCCCAGCCTCTTTACGCTCTCCTTATTGCAAGGATATTTTCTACAAATAACTTCATATTGAGGCCTCTGTGATTTATCTATTCTTTTTTTTCTTCACTCCGAATCTCATGTTCCTTGCATACGCATTGTAGAAGTTGTATGTCTCATCATCTGATGCAAATTTCTTTTCTACAAAAATATGCTTTCATACATGTCACTATGCAAATTCATTTCCTACAAAAAATAAGTTCACTTCCATTTAACAGAGTTTACAACCATGCAAAATTATTGGATTAAAAGACAAAAATAAGAAAGGATTGTGACTAAGGTCGCAGTTCTAAATAATAAAAGTATTGCGACTAAGATCGCAGTTTATAATCATGCAACGAAAAATCAAACCACAAAGAATTATGACTAAGCTCGCAGTCCTAATATAAGATGGAAAATTATTTTATTGAGCACTGCAAGTTTAGTCGCATTACTAAAAACTTATAATATCTGCATCTAAGAAAGTAATCAAGTATTCAAATTGCTTTAGGACTGCGATTAAGATCGCATTATCACTACAGAAAAAATAAAAAATTATTTATGAGGACTACAACCAAGGTCGCATTCTTCATATGAATCTTGTGAGTGTGACTGAAGGTTGCAGTCTCAATATAAATATAAAATTCATTTTTCTATAAGGACTGTGAACAACAATGACATAAATAATACATAAATATGAAAAAATAATTTAATCTCTACCTCAGCATCTAAAGTTCTCTCTGTTCTTGCTGTTGTTTTGTTCGTTGCTGCAGTTGTACTTGAAGAGACCGAATTCATATTGAGTTGGGGGGAAAGTGGGCGGCGTCGGCAGCGAGATGGGGTCATGAGAGAGGAATTATGGCTAGGGTTCGACATCAAGAAGGATAGGGTGCTGAGGTACATGGCGAGACAGATCTGATAGAAGGAGATATATGATCGAGAGGAAGAGACCAATGGAGATCTAATCGATGAAATCTGAAAAAGAGATAGGGTGTTTGCGAACTCGAAATCCAGATCTGGACGCGAGAGATAGAGAGAAAATAATGATAGAGAATATAAAGCTCATCCCAAGAAAACTCATTTTTGAAAAGCGGGGTCTTTTAGTAATTATAGTTTTTTCTTGAAATGCAGGATCTTTTTGAAGATTATCCAGGTCTGTGGTAAAGATTCAAATATGTCGCCGCCAGCTGAAAGACTCTCAATTGGCGGTCGAGGTACATTTTTCTCTCATATATATATATATATATATATATATATATATATATATATATATATATATATATATATTATAAAGAGAGAAGACTTAGGTACATGCGGAATGATTTGAGCATGAATCATTCCCACTCAAGCTTAATCACACAACATTCAAATACAAGATCCACTCCGTTAAAATTGATCTACATTGTTTAAAGTAGCTAAAAATAAAAACCAAGTATTTTGAATAGTTTTTGTGATGAAAACATCTGAGCCTTAATTTTTATTTGTATTTTAGTGTATTTCTTACTGTATTTACTTGTATTTTCTTTTGTATTTACATGTATTTCAGTTGTGTGAGAGTGGTGATAGTGGGTAGTTATTAGATTGTGCAGTGGGTAGTTGTATGGTAGTTGTAACTTGTAGCCTATATGAGGCACTTGTTTGGGAATGAATGGATAAAATTTGAAATCTCTCTTTTGGTCTCCTCTCTTCTCCTTCCGTTCTCTCTGTCCTCTCTATTTTCTAATGAAAAACTCAAAGACAAAGGATTCTCTTAACTGCACTCTCTTTTCCATGTCTCCTTCGCTATCTTATCTCCTCCCTCTCCTCTTTTACTGTAAACTGAGTTCTCAATTCAGCTTTGTTTGGGCAGAAACCTGCCTTTGGAGGATTTGGTTCAACCCTTAGTCAATCAAGCCCATTTGCACAGGAACGTCATTTGGGGTTTCAAGTAATCCAGCATTTGGCTTCCCCTCAACATTCAACAACATCAGCAATAACAAACCTACATCATCAGCCAAGCAACAGCAGCAAGCAGCTTGCAACAGCAACAAGAGCAAGCAGCAAATACAGCGGCAGCGGCAGAATTCAACAACAGCAGCGACAACAGTAGCAGTAGCAGAAGCAATAGCAGCAACAGCAGTTCGCAGCACCAACAGCAGCAGTTCGCAGCAACAGCAGTACAAAGTAACAGCAGCAGAACAGCAACGAAGCGGCAACAGTGAAGGAACAGCTGCAGAATCAGCATAGGCAGCAACAACACTGGAATAGTAGCAGTAGCCTAATTCCTGCCTTGTCACTTGACCAACACTTACAAATCTAAAATTGAATTGGTTTCGCCCTCTCTTGGAGTACAACGACGAGTTCTTTATCTGTGAGTCTATTTCAACACAATATAATTATTAGCAGGATTATGTATCAGTTAAATCATCTCTAAAGTATTATCCTTATTTCATGCTATCCCCTATATCGTGAGATGTGTAAGTCCGTAAATTGTGATTGTTTATCTTGAAATTGACTTTAGAACTTATCCTGCATAATATAGGTATTGTTGTTAATTTCATTAATATTAGAAATATGCAACACGACGCTTACAATCTCTTATTTTAATTCATTTGCAACATTATTAGTTTTTAATTGTTTTCCTGCCGAAAATCGTTTTATTTGGTTAAACGTAGTGACTTCAAGTATATCACTGGTTCCCTGCATGGCACTCACCTACCGTTTCACATCATTTTGTTCATCCATCAAGTAGGCGCAAATGAACAGTTAAAATAGTGAGTTGATTAGTTTAACGGTGTATAATATTTGAAACCTAAAAAAATTAGTATGTGAGATTTTTTAAATGTTTAGATCATGATCAAATGATCGGATTGAGAATTTATACGTCTAAAGTCATAGATCTAAGTAAAATGCTATTTTCAGTCATCCATTTTGCGCTTACTTGATGGATGGGCAAAAAGTATTCAAAATATTTGATTTTTAGTTTTAAGTTACTTTAAACAATGGAGATCAACTTCAATAGAGTAAATCTTGTATTTGAATGTCGTGGGATTAAGTTTGAGTAGGAAAAATTCGGGCTCGAATCCTTCCATATGTACCCAAGTTAATCTCTCTCTACATCTATATCTATATATATAGATATGTGTCATTTCGAAAAGATTCGCGACCAAATCCTTCCCACTCAAATACAACTCTACGACATCTGAATGCAAGATTCATTCTCTGAAGTTGACCTACATTATTTCAACTAACTAAAAATCAAAAATCATGAATTTTGAATACTTTTTGTACATCCTCATGTATGCGCAAAATGGACGGTCGAAAATAATGTATTGCTTAGATCTACATTTTTAGACATACATATTTTCGATCCAACCATTTCATCATGATCTAAACACTTAAAAACCCACACGCACTAATTTTTGTTAGATTTTAAATATTCTACAGCGTTAAACTAAACAATTCACAATTTTGGTCGTCCATTTTGCGCTTACTTGATGGATGGGCAAAAAGTTTTCAAATACATGATTTATGATTTTTAGTTACTTGAAATAATGTAGATCAACTTCAATGGAATGAATCTTTCATTCGGATGTCGTAGGGTTGTGTTTGAGTAGGAAGGATTTGGCCTCGAATCCTTCCGGAATGACACAAGTATATTTCTCTCTAACCAACTCACTATTTTGGCCGTCCACTTTGTGTCATTTCGGAAGGATTCAAGGTTGAATCCTTCTCACTCAAATACAAGCATAAGACATCCAGATTCAAGATCCACTCCGTTGAAGTTGATCTACATTATTGATCTACATTATTTCAAGTAACTAAAAATTAAAAATCATGTATTTTGAAAACTTTTTGCCTATCCATCAAGTAGGCGCAAAATAAACGGCTGAAAATAGCATATTGTTGATATCTACGTCTTTAGACATACAAATTCTCGATTCGATCATTTCAATCATGATCTAACACTTAAAAACTCTCATATACCATTTTTTGTTAAATTTCAAGTATTTCACACCGTTAAACTAACCAACTCACTATTTCGGCCATCTATTTTGTGCCTACTTGATGAATGGGCAAAATGTATTCAAAATACATGCTTTTTGCTTTTTAGTTACTTGAAATAATGTAGAATAACTTCAACAGAGTGGATTTTGCATTCGAATGTTGTAGGATTGTATTTAAGTGGGAAGGATTCGGTCTCGAATCCTTCCGAAATGACACAAGTCTATATATAGACACAGACACACACTTAGATTCTTTGGGAAAGATTTGAGCATGAATCCTTCACATTCGAATTCAATGTTGTGATATTCAAATATAAGATTCACTCCGTTGAACTTGATCTACATTACTAAAGTTACTAAAAACCAAAAATAAGTGTTTTCAATACTTTTTGCAATTCATCAAGTGGGCACAAAATGAACTGTCAAAATAGCGAGTTGATTAATTTAACATTGTAGAATATTTGAAACCTAACAAAAGTTAATGTGTGAGGATTTTAAATGTTTAGATCATGATCAAATGGTCGGATCGAGAATTTGTATATCTGAAGTCATAGATCTAATTAGCATGCTACTTTCGATCGTCCATTTTTTACCAATTTGATGAATAAGCAAAAATATTCAAAACTCTTAATTTTTGATCTTTTAGTTACTTTAAATAATGTAATTCAACTTCAACAGAGTAAATCTTGCGTTTGAATGTCGTAGTATTGAATTTGAGTGGGAATGATTCATGCTCAAATCTTTCCGAAAGTAGCCATATATATATATATATATATATATATATATAAAGAGAGAGAGACTCGTGTCATTCTGGAAAATTTTGATGTCAAATCCTTTCCACTCAAATAAAACTATACGACATCTGAATGCAAGGTCCATTCTGTTGAAGTTGATCTACATTATTTTAAGTAGCTAAAAACCAAAAATCATGAATTTTGAATACTTTTTGCCCATCCATCAAGTAGACGCAAAATGGACGGCCGAAAATAGCAATACAAATTCTCAATCCGACCATTCCATCATGATCTAAACACTTAAAAACCCTCACACACCAATTTGGTTGACCATTTTGCGCATGCTTGAATGGATGGGCAAAAGGTATTCAAAATACATGATTTTTAGTTTTTAATTACTTGAAATAATATAGATCAACTTCAACAGAGAGGATCTTGCATTCGGATGTCGTAGGGTTTTATTTGAGTGGGAAAGATTCGACCTCGAATCATTCCGGAATGACACAAGTCTCTCTCTCTCTCCACACACACACACACACACACACACACATTCTCTGGTTGTAGATAACTTTTGTTCCTAGGGTTGTCATTTGCATGCTTTTTATTGCAAGGAAAAGCAGAATTCTCATTTTGGCAAGAAGACATACCCTGGACGACTCAACTATGAAAACATGTTGTTGGAGCATTAAACTTTTAAGACCAAGTTTTCCTTTACTCCTTGAAAATTATATAAACAAGAGATCAAGTTCTATTCAAGCTGTTTATTGTTACAAGAGAGGGGTTCAGAGAGCTTTGCTGAACTCTTCCAAGTTCGGGGAGGCTCATGGATTGTGTTATTGTTTTAAGTCACAAAGTCGGTATATTTAGATTTGGACCTTTGGCATATATATGCCATATAGCGATGAATGTGATTTCGAGAGCATGTCTTATCATCTTACTTCTTTATCTAGAAATCTTTCAAGTCTAGGGGCATTGGGACAGTTGCCCCTTGGTTGCCTCATTTTGAACCGCATGAATGGAAATGGTAGACGTATGTACACCCACCAATCGACCTTCGGGTTTTACTCCTCAATTGCTCATAGTGCTCACCAGATAATTGATCTCAGGTCAACAACTAGCAGTTTGGACACTTCATGTTCGCTTACATGAAACCACAGTGAAGCATGAAGTCATCAATCGTGAACGATGATATCACCAAACCAGTTAATCTAGCCACATTTTAGATAAAAGATATGTGTTCTAAAGTAAAGATCTAAATCTATTTTATCACTAGTAGGCAAACTGGTTAAGCTGGTTATTCATTAATATTGCACCATTTCTCTCATCAGTTAAATGCATTTTAGATTGTTAATGATGAGACTTGAACCCTAATTTGTGGGGGGTGCAGGAACATACCAGACATGCACATGCACGCAAATCCTATAATTCTGCAAGTCCGCACAAGAACACATGCGCGCACATACGTATGGTTTATAGGCGTCCCTCTGTCAGGTTTGGCACTCACCCTATTAGATATATTTCCAATACTCAGATGCATTACACCCTCAGGTGTCCAAGTAACCAAGTTAGCTGGTTGTGAACACTAAGTCAATTCCTATCTGTAGCTATCTTGAGTTTGATCATGCCCATGGACTTGGATGCTAATAATGATGACAACAACAAAATATTCACATTTATATACTGCAATAATGAATAGCTAACTCAATGAATAAAGATTGGATCTGAAACAATTAGTTTGATACCTTCCTTCTTTGTCTCAAAAAAAATCACCTTCCTTCTTTATAAAAGAAAAGAAAATTACCCTCCTATAAATTATTTTTCACTTTGTTCTTTTTTTCATTTATTCAAGTACTAATACTTCTGATGACAAAAGGAATTAGGCCTACATCTTTGAGTTATTTCCATGGTTAGGTCCTTGGTGTAAAAGTTAAGCTCGGTATAATGCATCACAATTGCAATCGCCAAGCTATTAAACACTGATGTGTTACTAACAACTTGGAAAAAAACTTGGATTTTCACGTCTTCATCTTGAATAAGATAGGTGAATATTTTGACTTGTCTCTCTCTGTAGAACCACATATTTTAAACTCTTATTCAATTTTAAGAAAACCATTTTGCTGCCAGTGAAAACGTCTCATCATTTAAATAATCATACTTCTTCAAAATAGGAAAGAAATAGCCTAATAGCTTGGTTGGCAGGTAACGAAAAGCTAACTTCAACACAAGTCATAGGCTAAGATGTCTGCGTGTTTGGAGAATGGATCAATAATGCCACCTTTTCACAATATAATATATTATGGCGTACTCAGAAAAGGTTCTGATAAATTCACCAGAAATTTGCGGTGTAATCTACAGTAGATGTAGTTCAATTTTCAGCGACATCGCAGGACTCGTAAAGATCCTATAGGTCCGTTATCTCTAGCACACCGATGCCCACAAGTACTGTAGTCACATCCACCATCTGACTGAGCAGATTGATTGTCCAAACACAGACTTTAAAACTTTGAAAGCAAATAAACCTAGACTCTTACACATTAATGAATGAAAATGATGACAAACTGCCCTGTAGAAAAGAAAATTAACAATCGAGAATTTGAGGGAACAAGGTACCGCACCTGGATATGACTGTATTTCTTGTGTCGAGCAGCCATAATCAATCCATCTTCTGTCCATGCTGTGATCTCAAGAACATCATTGGAAAGCTATCGTTTTCAATTACAAGACTATGGTATCTAGCAGCAGTGAAAGGGCTGCAAAGCAATGACAAAAACAACTACCATGTTACCATCTCAGTTAAATGTTCATACTTATGTGATTATGTCAATTTTTAAAACCATGAAAAGAACTCAAATATAAAGATATAATGAAAAACTATCAAGATTTTTCTTTAAACTTCCCGCTAATGCAAAGAGATGAATGCATGAATCCATAACCTAATTGCTATATGAAGAAAAATTTGCAGGATATAGGATGAATATTGATCAATAGGAACCAAGATACTAGCCAATTCTATCTCCTGCCCCGCAATGACAACTTGATTATTCCGCAGTGCATGTTTGAACACAAGTTTTGTTCATGATGCATGTGCATTGACCCACCATAAGTTTCTTTCTTGTGATTAAGGTATTTCACAGGTAGATTAAGATGGCTAGAGATGAGTATTCTTGTTCGGATAGAATATTGTGGCCAATTTGTCTGAGGGTGTATCCACAAGCTAAATGTTTAGCTCTGCACACAATTGCGAACATTTTCCAAGGAAAAATAAGTCGTGGATATCACGAAGACAATACTGCACCACACATTACCTTTTCAGTAATCATGAATTAGACAACTTCAATAAGAAACATCTCAACTTTCTCGTAGATGTGTCACACTTTCACCCAGTCACCAATAGACGATGCTTCAATTTGAAGTGCAACGTCTTGCTTACTTCAGTTGCTACAAAAATTACTTAGGTACTGCCTGATAACCAGGGAAGAAGCTTTCCTGAAACGAAACATATGTGGTCAATTTTCTTCCTTCGCCGGCCATCCTTCTGCTGAAAACCAAGCTTTTAATGAGAGATATAAGAGGATTTATCCAATGTCTCCTAGGCACATAATACTGGCCTCAGTGTCCTCTTGTATAGCATCTCTCATAAAACATTGACTAGCTACTTGTCCAGTTCTTTCAATATCTCGAAACTGCACTAGGTGCCACTTCCCAATGTATTCTCACATCCAATACATTGGATAAAAACTCTGTATCAAGGAAAAATTCTTGCTACTTCAATGTGTAAAAGTACAAGGTATGGCTCCTTTATTGCCAAAACGTTTTCACTCCCATCACATCACATTATTTTGAAGGTAAAATCTAACACCCATGCCAAGCTTCTATAATCTCAAACAATCCTCTCCATGTTGCTAATTAACAAATAACTTTGTGCTTTTGGAAGATTTTTAGCATAGAAATCTAAGGGAGAGGATTGAAACATTAAAATAAGTATTGTAAAAACAATTCATCTTTCCCATATGAAGAAATAGCTAAGCCCCCTCTACTTCTGATGCTTCATATCATCCAACATATACCGCCTTTTCAAACATATCAGAGTGAAATAACGTCTTTTGCGCTCCTGATAGTATATCACAATCATGCCTTCATTTTCTCAGATTTGATTTTGCAATGAACACAAACATACAGTTTAAAACCATTATTCTTCACTCAAATATAGAGATTCCTATAATAAGTTTGTATGCTACCAACACAAGGCATTGGTATTACAAACCCATGTACCCATGTATCAGATTGTGTGCCCACTACTCCCTTTGTCTTCTAGTGGCACACAGCAAATGTGGCTGGTTGCCTTTGATCCTAAATCAATGTTTAAATATCCACAATGTCAATGTGCCTTCCTCCTATGAATATGCATTTCAATTGAGGATGGCATGAACTACGAAGTTATTAAAAATCACTTCAGGAAGTAAATTAACTGTCCATGTTAACATTTAAATAATTCTTGCATCTCATCAAGCATTCAAATTTTACCAGACATTCTCTATCTTCTCTCTCTCTCTTTCATCATTGGATGCTGAAATTAGACACATGTGCAGCTTTGCATGATAATACATTTTAAAATGCTTCTTAGGGAACAGCTACAATAACATCAACTAAGCTCTTATCCCATTTTTTTGGGGTTGCTGCATGAATTATTTTCTTCCATTCAGCTCTATTAAGAGTCATTTCCTCACTAATACAAGCATTAACATATCCTTCCTAATTCTCTCCAGTCAAGTTCGGAAGAGAATACGAACAGCTCTAGTACTTATTTGGTATATCATCAAGGTCATGGTTTTAAGATGTGGACTGTGCCAAGGTTATTGAGAAGTAAAATTCAAAAGAACATTTGTCATCCTTCTTGACATTTGCAGCTCAGGAAACTTGAAAAAAAAAGTATAAATTGCAAGAAAGGAACAAAAGTATAAATTGGTTTCAGTCATAAGAAGCTAAAGAAGACAATATAAAAGGTTTCAATAATTAGCTTCAGGACCTACATGTGCTTGCTAGATCTCATCCATCTCATATCTCCTCCCAGGTCTGACATTTAAAAAACGAATAAATAGTAACTTGGGTATAATATGCTATAAAGGATAGGACTTGGGACCCATCTTAGGTTTTAGATTTGTTACTTATGAATAAATAGTAGGAATATATGACAAACAAGATACTGCCAGTAGGTTTTGTGCAAACGAGTAGATCCATTCTGATGTATACTGCAATTGATAAATAACATATTAAAAGAATAACATGTAATGCTTTATGGCTCCCTGATGGAAATCACTTTTAGTTGCTTTCTAGTGTAGTCTTTTTATTTGTTTTTATTGTAGAGCTTTATTGTTTAGTCCCACATCGCTTGTGATGGAAAATTTTACTTTATAGTAACATATTTAAAGAGACTCAACTCCATGAATAAGGTAGACAATGAATTAATTAAATTTTTCAGTTAAAATTTCAGAACTCTTGAGTTCTTGAGATTGGTTGTGAAGCTTTTGGTGTAAGGGATGTGAAGCCCGTGATGCAAGGCGTGTGAAGCCCAAAATCTATCTGGTTCTTATCTCTATTTCTTAAATTCTAATTCCCTTATTTATTTTCTTGTCAAAACTCTAATTTTTTATTTCTTTGATTTGAAGGTGATTGTGATCCTCCCGCATTACATCAGTTTGGTATCAGAGCTTTGGTCTCAATCTCCTTCCAAATTTCTTCCGCCTCTCCAAAACCCTAGATCTAGATCCCTAGATTTACTCTCCCCCCCCCAAAAAAATACATTGTTCATTGACGGTAGTGTTCATCGGCAGTGTTCATCGATGGCACTATTTATCGACATTGTTCATAGGCATTATTTGCTACAGAGCACAGCCGTAATCGGAGTCTATTTCTCACTCATTTGGAGTCTGATTCGAGTTTCTCCTGAAGTGTCAGGTTCATGATTGAGCCTCAAAGCTACTGGAAAGAATTTGCAGCATTATGGTAGCAGATCCGACCTCCACAAGTCCGTGCTTGGTACCAGTACAATTCATGTAGCAGTTCGGCAACATTTAAGGACCCATTTTCAGCCCGATTCGAGCCATATTCTAGTGTTGAGACCTTTGGGGTAACTTCTAACTTGTGAATTGAATTTTCTTAATGGGCTTTTATTTTTGTAGTCGGTGCATATATCATGATGGTGATGACAAGGAAGTTGAACGGGATATGTATGCAGTTATCCCGTATTTTTGGGGTTCTAATAATCATGATGAGTATGAAAAGTGGAACTATCTTGAAGAATTTTTCAGTTATTCATCCTTGAGACCTGAGCAGAAGTGTCACTATGCCCAATGAAGCTCTGGCTGAAGAAACTTATTGGTGATGAAAAGATAACCATATCGACTGTTAATATTAGTTTGTCTTACAAGATCTTCGTATCTGGTATGCTCCACACCTCGAGATGCGATAATTCAACAATCTAGTCACTGAATGTAAGGAGCTTCTACTAGCGTGAGGAAGATTTTAGAAAGCAAGGCAGCAGAAGTTGTTAAAAATCCAGAACAAGAGCCAGAAGTTGATGATGAGCCAGAGCCAAGGCCAGAAATTATTGCTGAGTTGGTGTCACCGCAAGAAAAAATTCCTCACAGCACATAAAAGTTGTAAAGATGGCTATTGAGATCCTTATAAATCTTCCACCAGAGTCTATTGTAGAGCTAGTATCATCTTTGACAGCTATGAGGGCTCATTATCATTAAGATCGCCTGATAAGTACGACCATTTGCAGATATGTTTATAAGAGATAGTTCACAGAAGATCAGGCTACTTATGGTACAAAGTGCAGTCGTTTAGTTTTCATCATAAATGAGTCACAAATTTCTGCTACATGTGATTGGCTCGACCTACCATCATTCACATTCGATCTGTCACATAAATCAGTTTCACTTCCACCACCTTGGTTCAGCTATGATGTGGCAGTGCTATTTCCCCCGACCACCACCTTGGCCTGATTGAGGATGTGTGATAAGTTCAACTCGGTTGTACTTGCCTTGCTGCTATCATTGCATTCACCAGAGATGAATGCTTTCAAGCCGGTGAGAATTGATAGGAATCACTTTGTTACTTTCTATGTATCTTTTTAATTGTTTTCATTGTAAGATTTTATTGTTTAGTCTCACATCGCTTTGTAGTAGCCTATTTAAATAGGTTTAACTCAATGAATAAAATAGACCAATGAATGAATTAAATTTTTCAGTTAAAATTTCAAAACTCTTGAGTTCTTGAATTGGGTTGTGAAGCCCGTGGTGCAAGGGTTGCGAAGCCAAAAACTATTCGGTTCTTATCTCTATTTCTTAAACCCTAATTTCCCTTATTTATTTTCTTGTTAAAATCCTACTTTTCTATTTCTTTGATTTGAAGGTGATTATGATCCTCCCGTATTACATCACTCCCAATACTAGGCAATTAACAAACAATTTATCCAAAAAATGATTTTAACTGAAAAAGTGAATGTTAAGATAGACAAGAAGCAATAGGATAAAGATAGGATTGGAATGATCAAATGAATGCACGTGTAGAAAGATAGAATGGTGTTAATTGAGGATAAGATGCTGGAGAATTGTTTTAGATGGTTTTGACATGCAAAATGTAGAGTGATTTATGTGCACCAGTAAGAAGTGATAGGATTGTCCTTGGAAGAGGCTAGGACTAGGGGATGAAAAGAAAAATATAATAAGGTAGAACAAACGCACATGTAGTTTCTAAATTAACAGAATAAACTTGGATATGTTGTTGTGAGGTGATGTAATGGAATGTTTCAAGGAGATAAAAAGTAGAATTCTGCTCTTTCTGTACTATTAAGGAGTTATCCACATTTGAATCCCTCTTGGTAACAGTCAACAAAAAGGAAGGAAAAGAAAACAAAAGAAGTAGTAAGTCAGAGAGATAAATGCATCATTTGATTCCCTATTTTGGACCAAAAATGAAAAATGATAAAGAAAAGATGTCACATAGAGTACAACTGTTGGAACTATGTTGCATGGACACGGATAGGCCAACACGGGCACGATATGGCACTATACACAATAGATTCTAGAAATTACAAGAAAATTGACCTATCGCGTCCGATACGTGTGTCCCACATGTGTCCGACACAACATGGCTTTACACTTGAAGTGTTTGTGTCTTAGGTTGTAATAGCTCTGAATTTTTCTCTCTTTGCTCAAACACTCCTAGTTCTCCTAATGCATAGTTGCAATCATGTCAGCCAGAAAACAAATTTTTAGAGCTAAAGAGCTGCTTTGTGGGCATGAATAGGCTGAAAAAGCACCAAGTGATGCTAAGAGTTCAGAATAGGTTGTCGTTAGCTTAGTAGCACATCATGCTCCAATGATATGAAAATCATTAAGCATTTTTTAAGGACCTGTTGCCTGAATTGACTATTAAATATCAAGAATTATCTCTAGCTCTTCTGCCATGTAAATGACAAGTAGAATAACCATCTTATCCAATTAAGTTATCAGATCTGAAAAAAATAAAGAATACGGACTAATGATGTATAAGGAAGTTATAGGTTTTAAATTACATTACAATGCAAACAAACAATGAATTGAGGGTTTGATCAGTTGCAAACTGAATGCAGCTCCAACTGCCATAATTGATGTGCCACTTGTACATGGTATACTAACACCTAAAAGATAGCCCTTGAAAATAGTGATGTGTCATATATAACATCAGTATGAAACATGATAGAGATAGTTGCAATTCAGCCGGGGCAAGATTATTAACCATCCTTTATTGCATCATTGAAGAACCTTTTTGTCAGAACAAAAAAAAATGAGGGCTTGGTGCTACTTTAAAGAAACAGTAATTCCCATTGGTATGGAGAATACCGTGATGATGATTAACAGCATCACTGTACATTGCTATATAACTTCGAAAAGTATACAAGATACAGTAAGCAAAGAACCTGATGACTGATACCAATCCGCATCAGGAATTGATTGAGCGCCCTCCCCCCCCCCCCCCCCCCACCCCAAAACCCAAAAAAAAAAAAAAAAAACTGGCTAACAATTTACCCAAATTCTTGCGGAAACGATAGGTTGTACAGAAACGTAAATCTAGAATGCTCATAAAAGCATGAAATTCAAACTTGCAACATAATGTTTTCAGGAAATTTCAAACAAGTTTCTTGCGATAACAAGCACGATACATATATTTAAAGTCATCACAAGTCTGCTCAACATAAGCGAAATGTGTGAACTTGCAACAAAATATTTTCAAGAAATTTTCATCTGATAACAAGTATGATACACATGTAAGATAGCACATGAGATATTTGAATGCATCAAACAAGAATGATGCTGATGATAGCAAAAAGTCATAAGGAAAAGAGAAAACTTACTTTGGCAGACCATTAAATACAGTATCATCAAGTTTTTCATCATAATAAACAAGAGAGCTTTTGCCATGCACAACTCCTGAAGGAGAGCGCACAATCTTTCCTGCAGACCAATTAGAAGGCACTAACATTAGCACTATGCTTTTGAATAACAGCAACCCACATGCATTCATAACAATTCGGACCTCCAAATGCTTCTCCAATGCACTGCAAGCCCATACAAACTCCAAATAAAGGTATAGAAGGCCCAAGTTCTAGTACAGTTTGTAAGGATATTCCTGAGTCTTTAGGTGTACCTATATACAATCGGAAGGACAATTGATACACTGATTAATAATAAAGAAAAGAAAAGAAAAGAATTTACCACCAATACGTACCAGGACCTGGGGAGATCAAAATCCCCCTTGGATTCTTCCTAAAATAATAAAGTTGACATTGGTTCATCAATTAGCAACCCCAATCAATGCTACAAGACACGTAAAAAGTACAAAATCATGTAATAGATGGAGACATCTACTTACTTCCGCATTTCCTCCACAGTGATCTCATCATTCCGATACACCTCGAAGCTAGCTCCAAGCTCTCCCATATACTTCAATGTTAAAATGAATATTAAATTTTCAATTTATTTCCCATCAAAATATTTAATGCACTCAATAGAGTTGTATAATGTGGAACGTTATCTATTTTTGTTCTTTTTGTCAAATATGTTGTATGTTCATACTCCCTTCACAAATTTACAGTATTTTTTCTTCTATATCAGTTTCGAACATAGAAGGAAAGAAAAGTATCCTTGTAAACTAAATTACCAAAACTCCCCTGAACCGTTTATAGTGAGGATCAGCTCCGCATAAATGAATCCTTTCAGTTTTGATGTTCAATATTTGTAAACCAATATCAAAGACAAAAGAAAAGTTGTGGCCACATTAGATTAGACATTTTCACACTTTAGACCTTATCAAAGACGGAACTTGAATATCAAGATTCTGAACCCTCTTTGGCTTGAGAATATACAGTCATCAGTGACTACTGTAGTAGTCATTAGGCTTGCAACAATAATACAGCGCATCAAACATTCATGTAAAATTCTTTGTAAAGGTTTAAAAAAACAACTGAGCATCAGAAATTCGTGAATGTTTCTAATATTATACATTAAATACATAAATTCCATAACAGAACATTCACATATATGAGAATTTTAGATCATAGGTGGTTCTGGCTTTATTTTCAGTTTTATTAATGATTCATTAAGTTTTATTTTTTCTTATTCCACGGGTGGTTTTGCCTTATTTTGCAGTTTGCTCTTTGACTCACTGAATTTTAATTTTCCTCGATCCTGACCATTTCTAAGTTGCTTGGTCAACTCCTACTTTCCCTTAGAAAAAGAGATAACAACTTCCCTGACGAGTCATGCAAGGCATAAACATTTAAGATAATCTAAAAAATCAGAGACTATGTTCAACATATATTTCTAACCCCAATTTGGCCGAAACTTACGTTCCTATTTGAGAAGGTAATCTAACTCATGAAAATTCTTCCCCAATAATTCAGTTGAAAATGGTTACCCAACTAATGCTAGAAACTAAGATACTTATGAATTATAATGTAAAAGGCAAAATAACTATAAGAAGATTCACTTTCGTTAAATCAGTGTATAAACAAATGTTTACTATTTTGAACTCCATCCAAGCCAAGTAATGGTTCCGTGAAACAATATTTCTCGAGGTCATTGCACTATTTAATGACTGCTGTGAGAGGAAAATAAACATGGTTTACTGAACAATTTTGTTAGAAAATTAAAGCAATACCAACTCTGATTTAAAAGCAAAAGAACAAGCATAAGACATTCTGCAGAACTTGCTCCTTTTGGTAATAAAGTCCAAGAAATCTGAGAGGTGGAAATCTGCCACACCACTTGAAGTTTGCCTTCTCTGATAATGTTTAAACATTTGAAAGAAAAATCTAGGATCAAGCATTGCTATTATAATGGAGGTTCATGCAATTTATATTTCTTGACCAGTTTTTTATAATGCAGGTCCGCTAATAGTTATCAAACCAGGAGCAAACCAATTATAAACGTTAACGGAAAGTAAGAAAAATCCCTTAAATTTAAAAAACGCAATCGATCATAAATGGGATTTTTGTAATTATATGATCATGGAGAGAGAGAACTAAGGGGTAGTGAGCTTGCATGAGGGCAGAGATGGGATTTCGGCCCGATCAACAAACCTCTAGCTGCATCCTTGGGCTTGTATATAGGAGCTTAGGATTATATTTGAGATCATTGGAAAGATCAAATAAACAGTATGTTAAGTTTCCAACTATGAGTTTCCTTCAGGAGTACTGTTTCATTTTTAATGCAATATTTGTCATCCATGTTCAATTTTCATAAACTTTTGTTCAATTAACTTAATTTAAATGCTATTAAAGGTTGTCTTTTTAAAGATGACAAAGCAAAATAGCCAAGATAGTTCAAGAATCTGATGAACTGACAAAAGGCTAAGTGCTTCTTCCCCATTTATAAAATGTCTTTGTCTTTTGCTAGTTTTTAAAAGATTTATCAGTGAGGAAATCAAATCTAGTCGTCTGTCATAGATCATTCACGAACATAACATGGTGTTCAAAACATTGAGGTCAAGGGTTGTGATGCTAACTGATCACTGATAATCCATGTAAGCTGCACCATATATTGCTGGCATGTTTGAGAATGGAAAGATTCATTTTCCCGAACATTACTACAATATCGATGGGCATGGTAATTACAATTTTGTTGGCCAATAAAACAATAACAAACAAATGTGCCTACAGAAATGCTACCAACTCCCAATAATTCATTTAATCAAATTTCTTGAATCTCTTAATATTTTATTGTCGTCAATCTTTCTTTAGACTTCAAATGTTTCTTAAATGCTACCATGAACTTCTCTCGGTTACTTTAAACACAAAATTCAATCATATAATCAACTAAATACTCTCAACGACAAAAATATTGTGGGTTTTTAAAAAAAATCATGTTTTAATATTTAATTCAAAGAAAAAACCTCCCCAAAATTTAATTACCAAAATAGACCTTTGTCGGCACCGCGTCAGATTTGAGCGCTTCCGCGTCGTCAAAGTGACGTTGGGCGACTGCGGGGTAGTCATTTTTTAGTTCGGGTTTGACGAACTCAGGCACAAAAATTGATACAATTTTAGGTTCGGGTTTGGCGAACCCGGACCTAATTTTGAAAAAGAAAATTATGTCGTCTCCCTCGTCCTATACCTCCACTCCCCTGCGCGACCTCTTCGCCTTTCCCTCCCTGCACTCCCTCGCCAAGTCCTCCCTCTCCTCCGCCCCTCCACTCCACCTCCCCTCGACCCCTCCTCTGTGGCTCCATCGCCATCTTCCATGGAGAAGACGGAGGCAATGCCGAGGGTGAAGTTGAGGAGGAGGAGAAAGCTCGAGAAACTCTGATAATGCTAATTTTATGCCAATAATTGCAAATCAAACGAAAAGATTGATATTAGATAGCACAAACCCTAGACCGATCAACGACATCAATATCTCTTATTATCGCTTGATGATCCATCATCCCTCTAAAACTTGAGTAGGATGCTCGAGAACTTGCTCTCAGAACGTCTCTCGCCACCATCGGAGCTCATCGGAGAACTGGTCGGGAAGAATGAGCAGCACGGCTTCTCTAGCGAGGTCTCAGTCCCTCTGATGTCAGGATCGGGATCAGAGGCTTGGTTCGGATCCTGAATCGCCGGAGCCTGGCGGTGGAGGCCGCCGGATCTCTGGCTCTCCGGTGAGCGTTTTTGGAGGAATGAGAGGATCAATTTCTTGTGCTATATTTTTTTATCAAAAAGAAAGAAAGAGGGGTTAAGGTGGTGGGAATTGGATGCGAACAAATCTATGCCGGGTTTGATGAACTCGGATGTAAATTTAGATATTCTTTAGTCCGGGTTCGTCCTAAAATGGCTACAAATTGGCGTCTGAGTTCGTTAAATTCAGATCAAAAAATAACTAACTCATAGCCGCCCAACATCACACTGGCGACGCAAAAACACTCAGTGCCAACGTAGTATGGAGAAAAACCTCAAAGACCCAAAGTTCCACAAAATCAAAAAGAAACTAATAGTAAAATATAATTAAAACTATGCTGATTGTTAGAAGTAGGATAGATCTGACAACTATCATACTGATCTAATTGGCCAGGTCGTGAATATCAGGTGAGAAGTTTTCCGTTCAAAAGAACGTTCCTTAATTACAGAACCACCTTTCAATTACCTTCCTTGATTACACATCAATTAACTGATTTTAGTCGGTCTCAGTATACAGTAATATTTATGAATATAACTATTTCAATATAACCAATATAAAAAAACGTTAGTTCACTTATACAGCAATTGGAGTAAGGTAACGCATGTAGCAAATCTTCTTAAGACAATTACATCCCCCGCTACGGTGTTAACGGCTTACTGGACGCTGCTCTCTCTGATACAACACTCCTTCACGATATTTGGATAGCACTACCAAATCGTCGTATAGTCGAATCGTAGTCAATCAATACCTTCACAGGAATTTCAGTGCAGCAGGATGAAGGCAAATTTCTGAGAGAATATTTACCTTAAATTTGGAGGAATATCCACTGTAGAAAATGAGGGGGAGAGAAGAATTAATATCTTAGGAAGACACAGATTCAGACAACAATTCTATTTAAGAGTGTTGAATTTTCTAAGTCTTCTTTCAGAACGAATCTTTTCTTCAGATTTTTTTCACTTCAAAATCTGAATTCTTTTTAAAGGAAGAGGAGAGAGAACTTCTGTTATGTGTGTTTAGAATCACGGAAAGGAGCGCTATTTATAGCGCTCCTAGGAATCCGTTGAATGGAAAATCCATCCAGGAACAGTTGCGACGTTCCTGTCGAAACCGTTGCAACTGTTTCAGATAGGAACCGCTGCAGCGGTTTCTTCCAACCGTTGCAGCATGCGGGTTCGGGTAGCGGAGCGGGTCAACACCCGTTGTAGCACCGCACCTATGTAGCCCGGTTCAAAAAGAACTGGACCGGGTTGGATCCGCGCCCAAACCCAAACCCAGGCCTGGAGCCGAGCCCGAGCTCCGGCTCGGGTGCCAGCGACGCCGACGCGCGCGTGCGTGGTTTCCCCGCAATCGCGCGCAAAAACTCCAAGTATCCAAACGGCACACCCTTTGTTTCCATTTTTCTCTATTTAAACACTTCAATTGTCCATCTCATATCCAATGAGTGACTAAATGTTTGAGCTACCTTTAGTCCATTTTAACTTTTAAATTAGGCAAACTTTAGACTTGAATATCTCATTCATTCAAAAAGGAATTGAACATGTGAATATACCATGTTCATCCCCAATGGAAGGAGAACGCACTCCAACCATTATCCGGCTGATTCTATCAATGGATCTTGCATTAATTCAGTTCAAAGATTCACTGTTTAATTCTTCATTTTCCCAACACTGATAAGCATTATCAAATAATTATTTTTTAATATACATTGTATTATACATTATAAACAAGATTTGATTTATCAATAGTAGTAAGAAAATGTTTCACTGATATTTATATGAATTTAAATATGAGATAATATACATAAAAGAGATTTAAGAAAATATCAAGTGATATTTTTTTTCCGGGTTCATCAAATTCAGATTTAAAATGGCTACAAATTGACGTCCGGGTTTGCTAAATCCTGATCAAAAAATAACTAACTCATCACTGAGCATCACGCTGGCGACGCGTCAGAGGCCAATTTTGATAATTAAATTTTAGGAAGGTCTTTTCTTAGAATTAAATTTTAAAACGTGATTATTTTTATAAAAAAAAGCCCAAATACTCCCTTTTCTTATCAAAAAAAAATGGCTTTCCACATCTCATTGATAAATCAATCAAAACAACAAATAATAAGAAAAAAGAGAGTCACCTGGCAGAGATTGTACGTGAAGCTATCATAATGTCAATAACGACGATCGGCCTCTCCTCTTTCCTATCCGCAGCCGAACCCTACTCCATCAACTCCAGCCGCCGCCGATCCCATCACAACACTCGTCTTCACCCTCTTAATCGCCAAACAAGCATTTCCAACCCCTAAAACATTGTATTTAAAAGCAAAACACAAAATCAAAAACAAAACAACAAAAAAGGATCACGAGAGGATCAAATCTCACTCACTCGAAGCTAGGCCGCATCTGGCGCCCCCGATGAGGGACCGAGGCCTAGCTTGGATTTGGTGAGAGAACGGCGAGGGGTTTGCAGAGAGGGAGAGAGAGAAAGAGGAAGCCATGGGGGAATTGGAGCGAGAAGAGAGGAGAGCGAGTAGGGTGGGGGGTTGAAGGAGGAGGGTTTTTGGCGATGTCATTTTCTTTTTTATATTAGTTGTTTTTGTTTGGGTCTAGGTCACGCTCCCGGCTCCTCTGCTGCGCTTTTCGCGGTCCTTTTTGACGATTCCTTCCTTTATGTGAGTTTTATATATAGAGGTCAGGTGCTTCGCCTGCTGTCCGAATCCGCTTCCTTCCCTTCTGCCCATGGGCCTTATTAATGAAGCCTCTGTGTAAAAGAATAGGATTGAATAGGGGCTGTTTGTTTTCGTCGTAAAAACGTAAAATCCGTAATCGTAAATGACTTACAACCCAGTTACAACTACGGCGTTTTGTTTGGACCGTAATTCGTAAAGACTTACGCCTCAACTACCACTCACTTGCAACTCAATTAGCACTCACTTACAGCCCAGCTACAGTTAATTTTGTGGTCATGCAAATTTGTATTATTTTTTATGTTAATATTAAAAAAATTTAATATTTAACATTTTTAATATTAAACTTTTTAAATCACCAAATAGTTATTTTTGTGGTGAACTTTTTCACTTACGACTTACACATTATGACCACCAAACACCGTAAAATACAATACACTTTCTCACTTACAATTTTATATTACCAACCAAACACCATAAAACTTATATACATGTAACTCATTTACAATTGTAAAAGATTTTACCAATTACGACTTACGAATTACGGCCATTACGACAACCAAACAGACACATAACTGAACGTCACTCCAAACTGTGTTTTTTTTTTTTTTTTTTTTTTCCCATTTACTTAGAAATAATGCAATAAAATTGTAGAAATTGTGTTTAATTTAAAAATATACCTTGATTTGGTAGATGCATCGAAATGAACAAATAATTCAATCCGTGGGTGCCACGGGATCCGGATTATCTGTGGATATCCGTATCCGTAATCGAGACCGCATCCGAATCCACCTCGATTCGGATACGGAAATGATTTTTTCACGTCTGTTAATATTTGTATCTGTATCCGTATCCGAAAGTTAGATGCGGATACGGATATGATAAAAGTAATATCATATTCGTATCCGATCTGATATCTGAATGTTGGGTGTTTGATAATGATATCCGTATGGAAGAGGCTATTCTTCAATGAGATAAGACATTAGATTTTGATATTTTGAGTTGGTGAAAAATAATAATGAAAAGTATTTGATTCTTGCAAGAGTAGCATGAGATATTTTGAGTATTTCGACATCAACCGTGGCATCCGAATAGGCATCTAACACCGGAGTCGTGTAATTCATTGTTATAGAAATCGAATGACAATGGATACGATGAAAGTATTGATATGTGCATAATAAAATTCATAGTATGTATCACATTTAATATTGTTGTAGATCAGATAGGAAGTAATATGAGTATACCTGTTTAGTTAATCCTTAATCGTATCCTTTTTTACATATCTGATTAGTATTCACATCCGATTCGCTAATATCTGATCCATATCCGATATTCGATTTTGACGGATACGGATATCATTTTTTCACATCCGTCAATATTCGTATTTGTATCCGTATTCGAGGTTGGGGCAGATACGGATATGGTAAATACAATATCCGATCCGAAGGCACCCCTATGTGGAGCGCTCAGGTCTCCAAAGAATTGGTTTTTTAGGTTCTTGACGATGGAATGATATACTTGTAAGATAAATTAAAACATGAGGTGTATAAGAAAATAGGCACAATATAATATAATATGTATTGTAATCAAAACTTATGATCATACAAGCTAAAAACAAAAAAAAGAATTACGCTACAACCGCCTATTTTGCTTCATAATTAGGACGGAAAATCAGATTCATAATTTTATTCACTACAGTCCCATCCACGTCAGCAGAATTTGATTCCTCTTAACCATCAATTCTTTATATATTTTCATTTTATCTTTTACTCTTCCTCATCGCCCTAGTGTGGATTTTTTTCTCAACCCTAACCCAACGCAGAGTAATTCGCGGGTCGTCTGTGCACTCAGGTCACCGTGAGGCTGGAAAGGAGCGAGAGCCCCCTTCCCAGCGTCTTAGGGGGAGCCGCTGGACCAAATTTTTTTAGATCGACCTTCGCAGATCTCGTGCTTGCAATGAGTTTTGCTTGAGTCTGTGATCGATGTGAAAGTTAGATCTGAAAAAATTGGGAATTATTGATGTCAGTGAACGAGAATCTGCTGATGATGGTGATGCTAATATGAGGTTACGACTCATGATCGCAGTCCTATGCAAGACTGTGACTATAATCGCAGTCCTTTCATTAGAAGTCTGGGGCTATTATCATAATCCTTTTATTAATTGAAATTAAGGCGTTTTGTGGATTTTGATCATTGTCGTAGTCTCATGTAGGCTGAAAATTGTATTTTTATGAGATGAGCGATCATGGTCGCAATCCTAATAAAAATAAAAAAAGCATTTTTGTGAGGATTATGATCATGGTCGCGGTCGTACAAAGACTAAAAAAATATTCGTAATAATGAGGACTGTGATCATGGTCACAGTCTTATAAAGACTAAAAATAGGGTTTTTTTTTTTTTAGGACCGTGGTCATGGTCGCTTTCCTCATAAAGAGGGCTGCGATCATGATCGCAATCCTATAAAAACTCAAAACATGACATTTTTGTGAGCACTGCGATTATGATTACAGTCCTCAGAAATAGGCATTTTGTGAGGATTAGGACAATCCTAAAAATAGGGCATTTTTATGAGGACCGCGCAGTTCTCATAAATAGGGTACCAAACAGTCCGCATTTTCAAAGTGTTTCATTTTTTCGAAGCGATTATTCTTGTGCATTTGCGTCTTTTGCCGCTGAGAAGCACTTCTATGTTTGACACATGGGTGTACCTGGTTGGTTTAAAAAAGGAGATAACTGGAGCGAGTAAAATATGAAGTTGAGTTTTCTAATTACGATTGACATAGGGGTTGTAGCGAAATTCTCAAAACAAACCTTCTTTTTTATTATTGATTTGATGTAAATAAATGTAAGAAAATAGGTACAATACAGTGATAATATGTATTATATTCAAAACTAAAGATCATATGTGCTAAAAAAAAAACTTCTTTTTATTAATGTTTTATGTAAAAATAAAGGTTTGTAGAAATGGACTTTTTTCTCTTTATGATATTGTATGACCTTTGGAAAAGGGTCAAGGAGGCACCCTTCAGCAATTGAAAATTCATATAACTAACTAGAGCAATGGCCGCATCGTCATAACTATTAGGTCCCGGGCACATGCTATGCACATTAAATAAGATTAAAAAGAAATTAATAATAAATATAATTATCATATGTTGATTAGTATTATCAAATAATTATTTTTTGTAATATCATTGTATTATACATTATAAACAAAATTTGATTTATCTATGATTTATCTATGATAGTAAGAAAGTGTCACTTCCCACTTCCGTTGTCACACTTCCCACTTCCGTTGTTCATCCAAATATCAGAAAAGGAAAATGAAAAAACTCTCTTTTCTTTTCTCTTTACCTTTTTACACAACTGTTTTCTCATTCAAAGAGTGCTACAGTTAATTTTTTTTGTCATGTAAATCTCTTTTGTAATAAGTTACAGCTAAAAAACAGTTATTTTTGTGGTCATGTAAATCTTACTTTGCATTCTTCTTACAGTTCCATTTTTTTCATAATTAATTTTTATTTTAATATTATTTTTACGTCAAGTTTTTGGCCAATCTTTTCACTTTCACTTTTACATTACTAATCAAATACCGAAAACACAATATATTTTTTCACTTTTTAACTACCAACCAGACACCGAAAAAGATACGCACAAATTTAATTTTTCAAAAGGGAAAAAAAATATACTTCCCACTTCCTCACTCCCGCCACTTCCTTGAATCCAGACAGCCCCCACCATTGATCATTTAGAGTGAGATATAATAGTGTATAGAAACCGCAATGGGACAGTGAAGTGCAAGCTAGTCAATCCTAACAATAATTATTAAATATAATTTTTACATTTTTTTCTGAGGGCATTACCCTGGAGCACTTGTGAGTAAGTCTACTATAGCTTTTGTATCATAGTTGCTCAGTTCTTTGTTCTCTTCTTTGTTTTGTTGTTCTTAAATATTTCTTTTTTATGTTATTCCACACAGTTTGGAGTTCTGGTTTTCATCTCGTCATTATTAAATATTGCCAGTAACGTAGCCACTAACTTGAAGATGTTTATGCCTTTTGTAGGAAATTCACTTCCTCAGACTGATGTAGAGTTTCTATTTAGTATTCTATGGTACCTCATTTTCATTTTTAAAACCATTAGAATGGCTTTGTAACTTATTATTAGAGACTTATAAATCAAATTTAATACTCTATAATAACTTTTGGTACATTTTTTTTTCCTAGAAAGCTAACTCTTGGTTCTATGCAATGTACTTCATATGGTGAATTTTGTGTCTTTAATCTTAAGTCAAGTTTTACCCTCCTAATTTACTACGAGAAATTAATATGATAATCACATTAAGTTTCACTTATTTGATTTTTGTTATTGTATTTGTAACCAACATATTTATGTGCTTTCATGTTTTAATAACAATAGAGTTATGAAAATTCTGATTTAATTATGAAGCTATAATTAAATTTATGCACTCAACTTTAGCTCTATACCTACAAATTTATCTATAACTTCTACTTTGTATATTTTGTAATTAAAATTGTTATACACATTGTATTGCAAATATAGAATTTTGAGTGCATAATTCCATAGTGATAAATGTTAAATAAAATAAAAGAGTAAAATTAATTTTTTTTCTCATAGATTTTACTATTGGAATTTTTAAGTCTTCTTTTAGAAAGTGGAAATTATTTTTAGTATTATAAATTGTGTATATATTCAGAGACTTAAATCGAATGCACGTACGATGATAATATGTTTGCTATTTTACTCACAAACAATTTTGAGATTTTCTTTATAGAAGTTTTACGAAGGATAAATGTGGAATTGAACTCCGACTCCAACAAAAGATGATATATGAAAAATTGACAATTAATTATTTGTGTTCTTCAGCCTGGTAGGTTGAATCTAATATATACTTTCATTCAAAAACTTTTTCAGTTCTGATTAAATCTCTCATCCCTCAAGAAATATGATTTAGTTTCTCTTATGAACACATGACTAAATAAATTTTTTTTATATCTTTAAATTGATTATTCGATATGTAGGAAATTATATTTCCCTTGAGATATGAAAGACAAATGATATTTGTTTATACAAGCACGCATGCAACACATAGATAAGAAAATATATCTTAGACGTGTGTAAATGTGTGTTGTTCAAGCATCATGCTTAGATACATTTCTTTCGAGCTATGAACCCGTAACACATGTATTATCTACTGGGATATGAACAAGTTTTCATGTATAGAGAATGGAAAAAAAATTGTTTTCTATATTATAATCTTTTTACGCAATGGTAATTCTTTCAAAATGAAAAATTCAGATGCTATTGAGGAATAAATGGCGAGACAATTAGGATGCTTTTCTATCCAACAAGGGGCTAGTTTGGAACAATTCCTATAATATAAATACAAAAATTCAATATTTGGCATCACCATTATTTCTCTGTTTGCAATATTCTCTTAACGCAAGTTGAGGTGAATCTCTAAAATTTATCTTTGAACTCGAACTTCCTTCACTTTCCTTCTCCTATGCCTTTGCGCTTTCACTCTTTTAAAATTAAAATTGCTTGCTATTCTATTTATGTGTTTAGAGACATGTACAAGAATAAACTGCACAATAGTGTTTTACCAGCATTTAGGCCATCAGAATAAAACAAAACCTAGCAAAAGAGATTCAGATCCTCTATTTAACAATCTCCATCTTCATTTGTATCCAGCAAGGGGCGATATTATGTCATGTACTTGCAACTACTGAATATGCCTAGTGTTATGTTTAAACTTTAGCATCACGATTTTAACTTTAACATCCATTCCTCTCTTAACCATACAACCTCTACTCCTAGAGCTAAGGCACAAACAAATCACCTCTACACTTAGAGGGTAGGCACAAAGCCACTCAAACACAATCACTTCACACTTGAGAAATTCCAACACAATCTCCACCTTTCACTAGAGGGAGCCAATACCATTTCCACTATCACCTCACACTTGAGGGATATCAACTCATTCACCTCTCACTAGAGGGATATCATAATCAATAGAAGGTTTACAACTTGGTGATCACAAAGACCACAAATAAAATTTCTTTTCCCACAAAATAAAGATCCTAATAAATAGATGTAGATAGCTCAAGTGTGAGAAGAAAGAGTTTGAAAATAAAAATACAAAGAAAATACTTGAAAAACTTCTAGGATTTGAAATGAAGAACAAAAATAATTTCAAAGACTTCTCTTTTTCTTTGATTTTCCAACTCTTTAAAACAAATGAAGATAGATCTTTTTTGCACTAAAAATTCTTTTGAAAACTTGTATTAAACACTAGAATGTATGGGATTTTGGCTCTTGAAAATCTTGTTATAACCAACTCAAATGGGGTATTTATAACCCCATTTGGAATCTGCCCCGTTAGCAGCTGAAAAGGGCATTTTTGCCCTTCCGGTCGACCGGCCAACGGTCAAAAAATCGACCGTTGAGCCCTCCTGTCGATCGTGCCGATCCAGAAGCAATTGCCTTCTGGCCGGTTCGACCCCCCGTCGACCGGCTGCACCCGAGAGTGGGCTGACTTCAGTCGGTCGACCGCCAAATCACTTGGCCTTTGTGCACGTCTTGTGCACATCGGTCCGAACGGACCGGTCGACCGACCACTGGTCCTGTCGACCGTCCCGGTCGACCGCCAGAGCCTGGCAGGAACATTTTCAGGATTTAAAACTCGATATTTTTAACTTCAATAAATCCCATAAATCACATAAATTTCACAAAATCAGTTCGTATTATATCTTTGAAATACAAACATGTTTGAGTAAAAATCAAACATGTTACACACATTTTGAACCATTTTTTGTGACTCGAAAAATTTGCGTTAAACCAAATTTTGTATTTTCTAAAAACTTATTTTTGAAATGGAAATCCGATTTTTCTAAATACATGTAAATACAAAAACATGATATTTCACAACTTTGAAGCATATGGTATATGGACATAATCCAATATACATGAAGGTATTATATCTATGTTTTTGACATTAAATCCAGAAATAAGTTTTGTCTAAATACAAAACTCCAAACTCATGAAGTACACTTATCAAAATAAGTTTTCTAAGTATGTGAACCATAGATGTATATAGATCAATCTAATATACATTAAATCATATAACTTGTTTCGATTCTATCTATTCGTGAAACCAAGATCGGTTAACCGAAAACCAAAACCAAAACATGAAACTTAAACAATTGTGTGTGTTGTGAACTTGAGCATATCACACTATCTAATCTTTACAATAGATCTAAACTAAATATTAACTAAACAAAACCGAAGCCTTCTGTAAAACGCCGTCTCTAAGTTGACTCGATCCAAACGCGATTCCCCGAGCTTGACTTTAACGAGTGCTAGATGTGAACTTTGACGCTCGAGCTCTTGAATCACCATGTGAAAGCTCAAAACACCTTTGTTGAAGCTAATCACCTACTAATATCTTGATCAAATATCTGAAACTAAATATCACAAAATTATTAGTAAACTATAACTACATGAGTTAATCATCATCAAAACTAGAGTGGAAGGCCTCTGGGCTAAAGAAACCTATATACTCTTTTTACTTCAAACTTAAAAAAAAAAAGAAATTTACTTCTCCTTGAAAATGAAAAGACAAAAGCATAATCTCTATTTATTTCATTTTCTTCATCTCTCTCCTCTTTTTTCCCTCTAAAATTCTCTTAAACTATTTTTCCCTTTGAATCAGATCCTTAAGGTGATTTTGTCTGCAAGTCTCAGCTCTTGGCTATTTTGCAAGTCTCGGTCCTCAAGGTGATCCTTATTTTTTTAATAATCTACAGTACGGAAAGTTTATGAATTGCTTGGTTGTTCTTTAATAACTCATTCCGAATTTGTTGCATTGTTGTTCTTTGATATTTAAAAGTTAAGCATATAGACACTTAAGTTGTTTACATCACTAAATTTTAATAGTTATTTCTCAAGGAATAGTTGTTAATTTTTTGTATGTCACTATCTTACAAGTTGTGATTACAACGGGCTTTCACTTGTTAGTCGGGCTGAGAACATGAGGTTTCATTATTTGTAAGATTCATCGTTCTCTAAGATTTTAATTTTAATATATTTGTTAGCGACCTGTCAAATATTCAAGGTGTTAATTTTTTGTATTTGCATAATGACTTATCAAAATTTTGAATATAGATTTCAAAAGTGTCAAAATAAAAAGATGGATGAGTTGATTCAGTCTGAAAAGAAAGTTATGGATACGTTTTTTATTAATAATAAAGTAAATGAAATAATTAGTTCTAATGAAAAATATATCCATAACTTTCTTTTTCAGACGAATCACTCATCCAGCTTTTGTGATGAACAATTTAATTGAGTCAGAACATAATGAAATAGCAATCAAAGTGATGAAGATGAAAGATTTGTGATGAACATCCTCCTATATAGAAACCACTGAAGTAATGATAACTATAGAAAAAGTTTTTAAGTCTGGCTGCACACATCGCCTATGATGCTGCATTGCCGGTCTCAAGCCCGAATTAAAGATGAGAGTTTGAACAATAAATTTTAAGAAGAAAAATGTACAATATATATCAACTTTTATGTAATTATACAAAGACACTTGGTATATCAATTAACTACTACTAAAGAAACCTTTTTTGAATTTTCGCCTATGATCTCATCATGTCTTGAAACGGTCCTGCATGGAAAGTTTAAAATAAAAACAAATCAAACAATATGAAACTAGTAGAATAGTATTAATAGCAACAAGTAACAGGTTAAGCATCTTATTTAAAATATGCTTCATTTGTTCCTTGTATCAGTGTATGGGCTGTGCTATGTCGCGTGGAGGCAAACCCCAGCGCTTCTTGAAGAACCATGACCTGTGAATTGAGGCTGCATGTTTGTTTCGCCGCAAACGTCGCAAACGTAAGTCGTAAAACTTCTTTTCCATTTTCCGTTGTTTGTTTCGCTGAAAAATAAGTTGCAAAAATGCAATTCTTCTTTTCTCACTTGCAGTTGCTACAGTTAAATTTGTGGTCATATAAATCTCACTTTTTACACTCATATTTTTCCACTTCAGTTGCTACAGTTAATTTTGTGGTCCATGCAACTCTCACTTGTAGTACACTTACAGTTCAAAACAGTTACTTGATAATCAATATATAATTAAATATTATTATATTTAATATTTTAATAGCGTTCATTTCTTATTTAATTATTTTATATTTTTAATCTTTAATTTTTTTACTGTTTTAATATTGTTTTAATATTTAATATTTTACTATTTTAATTTAATATTTTAATT